>OW679196.1:7159351-7237377 GCA_940337035.1 Agriotes lineatus | reverse complement strand
TTGTTCTCGTTGGATTTTTGTCCTAAGATTCGTCGGGAATATCTTCCAAGAAAACCCTTTCAACGTCCCATGATTAAATAAAGCAAACTGAAAGTGTAATTTAGTAAAACCTGTAAAACTGTAATTAATTATTGAATTATTTTCATAACACTCCAGACAACCGTACTACAAAATGATGGTAGTGTAAAAAAGTAAGAATTTTCAAAAGCAAAGGCACCATTTAGTAAATAGCTCTGGAATGTGAAAGTTTCTTAATCACTAACGACGTCTTATGGCCGTAATTCTTGCAATCATTGTAGAAGAATTTGCCTGGTTGAAGATGATGCTTTTAAAAGCTTATAGCGAATTAACATGACTTATAGGATACATTTCCAACTTTGGAAATACCCGGTGATCCTAAATATTTTACTTCAACAACAGTAATAACATTTTGATTTGAATGCAAAAAATCTTATATTTTATGCAAATTAAGAATTTCTAAAAATATGCAGAATCTACAAAACTGAAATATATGTAGATATTTATTGTATAATACATTGATAAATAATTAATTGATACCCATCTTAAGTTTGATAATGTATCACCTAGGTATCACTTACGTACTTTAATATAAATCTCTCTGTTGTTTTCAATTTAGTATGCTTATTACGTAGTTCGCAAGTGAAGAGGTTAAGTTAATAATACGTGGGAACGTAAATCGTAGTTTTGAGTTAATTTGTTGTTTACAATAATTTTTGTTTTAAATAATTATGTGTTCTTATAATTAAGGGCTTGGCTGGGCAGTATTTGATAAAGCCATTAATTGAAATGGCCCATTTTTGCTTAATCATTCTTTAAGTCGAAGATCTATTTATTATATTTGCTAACTTTTACTGTTTCTTTTACCTTCAAATGTTAATCGAGTTGTTTGTCATACGCGTACCATTAGATTTTCATAGATAAAAATAAGAAATGCAAATATTTGATTAATGAGAAGTTTTTTCGAGTTTCTAAGTAATAATAAATATTTTATCACTGTGTACATGTATATGCTACCTACAAGCAATAATACGTTTCTAAAACAAAACTTTGAATGCTAAAATCATAACAATTGAAAAGTGCATTCAAAAAATATTTTAACGGAATAGCCATATAGCGAATCCGAAATTTATTCCCGTTTAAAAAGCACCTAGTTACAGAGTAAGAGAGAAAACTACCTGCTGCTTTTGTAACCAGCTTAAAACAGGTACTTAGTTCTTAGAAATAGCATCTTCCTTACGAGTTTCTCATAATGCAGGGTGAATTTCTTTCTAGTGTTCAGTTTGGTTTCAGCTTTTGTGTTGCAACTACAAATTTTTGTGGAAGTGCTCAAAAAGTGTTTTTTGTGTTTAAGAAAACCAGCAGAGGTAAGTTTAATTATTAAAAGTATTAATTAGTCTATTACCCCAACCATGTCGTCTAAATATAGGAAAGCAAAAAGTCACTTTATAAAACGAACTATTGCACGGAAGGTTGAAGTTGTTCGGATTTCTACAAATGCTACAGTAGTATTAAATCGAACTATTGATCAACAAGATTCTGCTATAAATGTAAGCACAATTATTAATAATAGACTGCAAACATAAAAATTAAGTACATTCATAGGAGTATTCAAATTTACTTATCTTTTGTTTTAAGAATTTCTTTTTTGTGTTTCAGACTCAGCTATTATACCTAGTAGGGGGTGAAACAACACACAAGTCGATCTACTTGCAAATGGGAAACCTATCAAAAGCAGAAGCGGCAACATTTTATTCTGGCCTAGGGAAAAAGAAAAAGTTGCCCTTTTGAAGTCTAACTCTATTTGCAGTTATTGTTGGTATGCAAACAAAAGAAAAGTTTCTATAAATATAGTTTTGAATGAGTTGCAACATCCGGAAGATCTGAACTGTTGGAATTATTCCACCTTTTGGAGACATTAAGCCAGAAAATTTTAAATTTATGTTTATTGGAACTTTTTTGTTGCTGTGATTTGTAGAACTAATCCTAAAAATTATTTTCACCTCTTAAAAAAACACCCAGAAGTTCTTGTAATTATAACGACTCGCAACAAGAGTTCTTTGAATGAAAACGTGATTTTTAGGACAGATTGATGTGACCTTCACATAAGACACTATGGAGCACTTATTCAACATAAATAAATATAAAATGTTAAATGAGTAGTATAATTGTCCGCTAACCGTTGAGTCAGAGTGTCACTCCTAAGAAAGAATTTCCGGAACTAGGTATATTTTCTCTTTTTCTTTTTCTGCATAATCAGTACCTACACCCATTTTTCGTCGGTAATTTGGAAACAGTCCGTAGTTAGTGGCACCCGAAACAAAGCCTATTTGATTTTATAATTAAATTTTGCCACTGCTGCACTTTTCCCATTTTTGTAATGAATTTCCATTGCTTGTTTTTCTAAATATTATATTATAGTAACACAATGGTTGGTGTATGTGGGAAAATTGTAAAATGAACCAAGTAAACTTCAAATTAATGCATATTATGTATTTTTTTCAGATGCTAGTAGGCAAAGATACCCCACTACTACTGAGGTGGAAATCCGAAAATCCGTAGCTCTATATCTAGCAAATTCCAAAGATAGAACGCTAAGGCAAACTGCAATGTAATATATATGTGTACAAAACTTTAATAAATGTTGTTGACAATTAGTGTAACAATTTTAATGAAGAATATAATGTTATTATATTTCTTATACCCACATATTATAATAGACTGTGTTATATAAAAAGCAAATAGCATTAACGCCAGTTTTTTAATATCAACTGAACAGCACCTAGTAAAAAACATATAGTTGATAGTGCAAAGAGACATAAACAGGATATTTCAGACAAGTCAAATAAATCAAAGTAACTATTGGCTATCGAGCGATTCTTTTTATCTAGCTCACTACTGGGATATTTTGATAATGATGAGAAATGAAAACGTTGGTTGTATTAGAAAAAAGTTGCATAATTTATGGCCTTTCCAAAATCCGTCTATGCATTTTTAATTTTTCACTAGTTTATGAAATATTGAAAATTGGGTTTTTTGTTTTCTTCAAACATTTAAAAAACATGTATAAGAACACGATTCAAAGAAAAAAATGTATAGCTTCACACATATTCTTTAAATATTGGAATATTTGAAGAAACAAAAATAGATTTTCAGTTGTTTTTCAAGACATTTCAGGAAGTACCCAGCAAATTACAAATCAGTAAACGGCATCTGAAAAATCCTAAATTATGCAACTTGTCTAATTTAACCAATCTCATTTCTCTTACTGTTATCAATTTCCCAATAGCGAGCGAAATGAATAAAATTGCACGGGACGCTCAGTTTAGATGGTTTGGCAATATACGGTGTACATCCTATTATAAATAAATTACCGATATTTGTAAGATATATATAGGAGGTCTAGGCGACTGGCATCTAGAAAATATTCCTTGCTAATATTGTGTATACACATTTTACAAATATTAAGCGGATAATGGTGAGATATATTCAGAAGATGTGCGCGGTTAACATCTAGAGCATATTGGTTGCCAATATAGTGCGGATATTTGCATGATATCTTCAGCAGATGTACGCGACCTATATCTGGCGAATACCGATTGCTAATATAGTGAATACATCCTTCAAAAATATCTGAGGGATATTTTTAAGATATATTCAGCAGATATCTGCGGTTAACATCTAGGTAAGATCGGCAACAGATATAGTATTGATGTATTTTTATATATATGGCCAATATTTAAAAGTGTGAAATTAATTTATCCCATAGACATTACTAACTAATATCCTTGGTATATAGTGTGCTGCTAGGGTAGGAACTAAATATATTGGGAAATAATTTTGGAAATTAAGAAGATCACATGTAAGTACAATCACATTCGTAATAAAATAGAGAAGAGGAGTTTCACTCAGTTTTACAAGAGTCGCTTTCTTGCTTTTAAATTTGAAAAGGTTTGTATTAGCTAGTTGGTGAGTACGATTTTTAAAATTTCTAAATTTGCTGATAATATGGCTCAAGAATTTAATTTTTCTTGCGCAATTGAATTTCGAAGATAGGTTTTAACCCCCTTCAGCGTAGAAAATGAACGCTCCCCACTAGCATTCCTAACCATTATAGAAAAAAAAAATACGAAAGCACACATGAATATATTAATTTATGTTCATGTAACAATTTCACTAAATCTTTGGGAGATTAAACATCTTTTGTACACTTCGGATATACGATTAATTTCAAACTGAAGATTATCTGGATTATCAAGAATTGGAAGATGTTCCCATTTTCTCTCTAGGTCTTACTCTTAAAATAACTTCTGTATTTGGTTGCCTATTTCTTTTAGTGCTCCGTCGTTCCACGCAGTTTTCGTTGCTTGTTAAAGCTATTCCTTTGGCTTCATATTGACCAAACTCGTTTCGTCGATATTGAAAGTACTGGGCCAATTTATAACGCTAACAATCGTTTTTAATACGTTAACCCAATATTCCTTTACAGAGTTAATTCCTTTTTCAAGTTTCTTATAATTTCTTTCAGTAGTTAAAGATCGCGAGGTATATACTCTCAGATTGTTGAAGTGCTCATAGGGTTTTCGTGTTCATCAAACCTGTGGTACTTTATGTGCTTCGCCCGGATTTGCCTGACTCGCTTACGCTCGTCAGTCAAATGCGTCCAGTCTCGCAGTCCGGTCACAAAGTGAAACATTACATGCCGTGTTAAACCGGCAAAAGTACAAGGCTTAATTCAACTGTTTACTATTTTCGGATTTTTCTAAACAAACTTCCCATTGCTTTTAACATTATCTAACAACACAATTACTTATTATGCATATTGATTGCGTTTTTTAAAACTACGAACACAAGTACATTTCATTTAATAATGAGGGTTTATTACTGCCTTGCTGAATGGGACCCACAGTCGCCCACAGACTCCGTTTAAACACACCCTTACAAATCGAGGCTTTGATGTTTCGGTTGACATCACACTTGTATTTGACAACTGTGAACTTTTTGTGTGTGACCTGCCTCGTGTTTGGTTTTGTGGTGCTTTGTCTTCTAGCAGTTATTAAATTCGTCCTAAATTTTAAATGAGGCAGACGCCGTGGGCTACAGCTAGTAATATACTATTATGCGGCCTGCTTAGGTCTACCAGACGTCGGTAGATGAGGCGGACATGATAATATGCTTACTTGGTCGTCGTGCCAACTTTATTAAGTGCGAGTCCGAGTGTGTAATAGAACTATCGTATGTGACCGCTAATATCGTATGTGACCGCTAGAGTTATTACACTAGCGCGCTCTGCGTGCCGCCCAAGAAAAATTTACCGCCCGGTTCTACAGCACCCAATAGCACCCATGTAAAACCGGCACTGACGTTGACACATTTCAAAAGTATCGGATTTTTTTTTAAATAACACACATAATAACGCGTCTAACATTAGTGTATTAGTTTCGATTTTTTTATCTTGAATCAAAAATGCTTGTTCTCAAATTAAGTTTTGGCTCGTCAAAAAATCTCACTTTCGAACGTAAACGTAGCAGTTTGCATTCTATATACAAAAATAACTTTATTTATTTGGTAGTTTAGGATCTATATTCTATACATAAAACAATAAAACAACTACGCAAACTGGTTAAACGTTTAATATACATACCAGTATTACCAGTTAATAGTATATTACACAACGAGAGCTGTAGGAAGCATATTACACGCGAGTTGGAAAAGTTACGCACAAGCCGCGTAGCGGCGCGTGTGTAATTCCACGAGCGTGTAATTGCTCTATAGCTCGAGTTGCGTACTATACTTTTTCTACGATCACACTCATTTCGTTAAACGAAAAAGAAATATTTTATTAACTGTCAAACTATCTGTCACACCATCTTAAAAATTAGGCGGCTGCAGTCACATCCCTACACCGCTTCGTACAAACAACAGAAGCTAACTGTAACGTAATAAAAAAAATTACGTGTTAGTCATTATCATTACGTAACACTGTTTGTAACAACGATTTTACTAATCAAGTAAACAGTGCTTAATGAGCAATTTACTAATAAAGGAGTAGAAAAAGTTTCTTTTGCAAATTGTACATTCTTTAAAAATTATATTATTAGTTATTTTTGTATTAAGTGCACGAAATTAATGATTTGGAGCGTGAGAATGTTACCTCTTTTGACGAGGCGATAGCCGAGTCAAAAAAGTCATTCGAAGTATTTATTCGTCAGCATTGTATTGTCTGCAATGCTGTAAGTGCAAATTTTGCACATCTGGAATACACATGTACTCCAACGCATAATAGTCCAGTGCATTTATCCGAAAATTCGATGTACCCTCAGAAAAAATCCTAGAGAGCTGAAATTTGATTTACACCTACCGTTCGTCGTTCCAAATAAGGGTTGAAAAGTCCCCAACGATCCGTTGTACGCATAACTTTTTACAGTGCTCAGAAGGTCAATTTTTCAGATTTTCAACTATTATCTTCGTTCCTATCGACTTTACGACTACGAATGTGCAATAACAAAAGAAAGCTAACAAAATTCTCTATAAAAAAGGTTATCTACAGTTTTTACATACAACCAACAGCTTTCACGGAAATTCGGTAGGACGGTCATTAGTTTAGGAAATATTATTGTTCTGCTCTATACTTCAGCGTTGTAAATTAAACAATACACAGAAAGTGAAATATATTTTTCCAAATCATTTTGAATGAGATGACATTAGGCGCCGATGAAAATAAGTTAATAGAGCTCTGTCTGAAGAATCTGGATGAAGCATCGCTATCTTTTGGAAATGTTGAACAGTGAAATAACGTTGGAGAGTTGAAAAAGAGATTTGACCATAAAATTTCTGAGTTACAAAATAAAAGTCCTACTGCGAAACTATGGGCATAATATTTCGTAATGGTTACTGTTGCAAAAAAATTTATAAGAGTAGAAAGAATGGGAAATTGGAAGATGCATTTAACTGCTGTAAAAAATGCTACCATATTTTCACGCAGCAGCAAATTTTGTTTATGCAAAATAGGCCCATTTGTATCGAGAGATCAAAAAAAAAAACTGCTCCTCAGCAGGCTGTGGAATAAAAAGTCACGTCTTTACTTGTGTCAGATAATAATTAGTTGTCATTTTCTATACGAATCTGTCAGACTGTTAAAAGATGTCTGCTCCTAAAAATGACGTTTCATTATTATTTAACTAGTGAATCACCCGAGTTACGCTTCGGTTCGCAAATTCAGGAGAGATTCATTAATATAAATTTAAAAAAAAAGATGGATTGGCCGGGAATCGTACCCGCGCCGCCCGCGTGGCAGGCGAACATTCTACCACCGAGCTACGGAACTTTGTTGAACGACGCGCTGCTGTAGTGCTATATAATGAATCACCTGAGGTACGCTTAGTTTGCTAATTAAACAATCTAATTAAAACCTTTTTTGACAATAAAAACCGGCCTACGATCTAAGTCTGACAATTAGCAACATTTTAAGCCATCATACAGCTTAATCGGTCCAGTATCGTCGGAGGAGCTAGTGACCAAAGATACAAAGAGATCAACGATTTTATGTAGTGGATTCCAGCTGACACAAGTAAAGACGTGACTTTTCATTCCACAGCCTGCTGAGGAACAGTTTTTTTTTGGATCTCTCGATATATTCAGGACATGGAGGGATTAGAAACTTCGATGGAACATGGCAACTTGTTCTCCATAAAACGGTCGAATAAATATTTTTGTAGGACATGGAGCTATATGATAACCAAGCAGTCTCTAATGAGGTCGTCAAAATCAAAAGAGGGATTTACGCGTAGAAGAAGGACGAAGCAAAGCGTCTGGAAAAAATAGACAGTTGGACTATTGACTACAAGCAATGTTTCCGAAGAACTTGAGAATTATTGTAAACTTTCCTTTGATTCGGGAGAGCAGCATGTCGACGCTAGAGATTCTCGTGTGAGTAGAGACAATGCAGCCGTGAAGAAACTGTCGGGATGGTTCCAAACGCATAATTCGTTTGCAAGCGTCCAAAAAATTATGTTTATCGCAACAGGGATAACTGTTATAATGCGCATGATATAGGTGCTACTACAATGGCAAGAAAAAAAATGGTAAGAATTTTAAGGACATCAAATTTTCACGCTCTGATAGAGTACTTCCACTGCTGACACTCAACAGTAACATTAAAGTTTTCAGTACTACTGTCGCTACTGATTCGTTATTGCTATTTCAAAGGATCAGTATTATGAAAAGATCCAACGACGAACTTTGTGATTATCTCCAATACGAATTGGCTCCGTATCCTATGTCATTATTCGACGAAGTAAGAATGCGCAAGACCAAAAAGGCATCGTTCTTTGACAGCTTTAAACTATCAGCACTTTCATTTCATCTCGCAAATGCCATTTATGTGATCGATGGAGGATTTCTATTGCATCGCGCTGTGTGGCATCAAACTGACACATATTTACTATGACCATACAAATTTTGGTGAAAACGCGGTAGATTGTTTTTGATGGGTATAACAACAGCAAAAACAATGTGAAAGCTATGAAACAACTTCGCCGATCTTCAAAAACGTCATCTGCTAACGTATTTTTGACGAGACAATGAATGTAACAGTCAGCCAGGTAACGTTTCGTTCTAACAACAACAACAACAAACGCAAATTGATTCCGATGCTGTCATAGAAATTCAAAGCCAGAAGTTTCCTCGAGCAGGCTGAGGGTGATGATGACGTTCACATTATTGAAACAGCCCTGAAACATTCATTTACAAATACAACCGCTGTTGTGGAAGAAGATATTGATCTTTTGGTTATTTTAACGGCTCGAACACCTGTTGAGAAAGATTTTTTTCAAACCGGGCAACGGAACAGTCCAACAAAAAACTTTCTCGTTCCGAAGTTTCTATGAAAATGAAGAGAACAAGGACATTATTTTATATTTACATACATGCGTTGATTGTGATACATCTGCTCTTTTCCATAAGGGAAAAACAGGAGCTCTGAAATTATTGCAAAAAGATAGGCTGCTCAAGTTTTCAATAAAAGTTATGTTTCCACACATCAGTTGCTCATAATGGATTACTATTATATGGCGCTCCAGTTAAAGAAGATTCCATAAACAACTATCGTCATTTGTGCTTCGCTAAATCCGTAGATAAAGACAAATCTACAAGGTTAAGCCTATTACCACCTACAGCCAAAGCAGCTGAAGAGCATCTCTACCTAGTCTACTATCAAGAACAGACTTGGTTGGGTAATAAATTGAAACCCGAAGATTGGAGATAGATATTGAAGGGTAACTTATTGCACGCAAAAAAACATCAGCACCTCCTGCTCTCCGGACTGTCTTCTAAAAATGATTTTTGTAGTAATTGCACGAAAGGCTGCGGACCATTATGTAGCTGTCGAAAATTGGGACTCGTCTGCACACCAATTTGGGGTCATTACCACGGACAATCTTCTTGGAACGCTGCACCAGTGGAGGATTCGCAGCTAACTGAAATCGAAAGCGACCAGAACATTGACGATCCAGAGATCGATTCTATGTATGCCTTTGAGCAAGGGTCTTTGCTCCCATCAATTGAACAGAAAAATGAGGAAAATGAAAGGAAAAAAATAATAGAAATTGAAGAAGAAGTGGAAGAAGAGAATAAGGAAGAAGAAGAGAAGGAAAAAGAGAAAGAAGTGAGAAAAGATTTTTTTTTTTAATTGTTCTCTGAATGTCATTTTTTGGCAGTTGTCTATTATGCTATGTATATATCATTTTTTTAAATTGTAATAAGAATTAATACAAACATTTTTTAAAATAAATTGAAGAATTTTTTTTTATAGAATTTTCTGATCTTTTTTACGTATGAATATTTATTTAATATCTTTTCTGTTTCATGAAGTATGACTTACATTTTGTGTATTGTTTAACTTTAAAGCCCTGCAATATGGAGCAAAACATGAAATATTTCTTAAACTCACGATCTTCCTACCGAATTGCCGTGAAAAACGTTGATTGTATGTGAAAACTATAGATTATCTTTTTTGTAGAGAATTTAATTACCTTTCTTTTGTTATTGCACCTACGTAGTCGTAGAGTCGACAGCAACGAAGATATAGTTGAAAAACCGAAAAATCAACTTTCTGAACACTGTAAAAAGTTATGCGTACAACGGATCGTTGGGGACTTCTTAAATCTTATTTGGAATGACGAAAGGCAGGTGTAAACCAAATTTTAGCTCTTTAGGATTTTTTCCGAGGTCACACCCTAGATGCAGTGGACTATAATTCTCTGTAACAAGTTTCTCGGCTACCTGCCTGCAAGGGAGCAATCGGTGCTTCCGAGAATCTAGAATGAACGAACGATTCAAGTGAACGATTCAAATGAACGAAGTGTAATTGAATCTGTAGGAGCTATGCAAACCAACACAACTCATCTGACTCGAGCCAAAATTTATTCGAATGATTATTCAAATAATAATTCGGTTATTAATATCATTCGAATGCAAATAACGCGGTTATGAAAATTGTCCGGTTATGCCCATCACTAAAATCAACGTTATTGCAATTGCTGTACAAGAAAGTCGAATGTTTAAAGTAAACAATTGGTTATCTAAAGCGTAATCCATCTCCTTGCCGATTTAATAAATGTCAAAAGCGTCTAAAATACGAAAGAGGACGGAGAGCAGGGGTCACCAATTCCCAAGCTTACATACGATTAGGATTTTATGTGTACTTACGTTTTCATGTTTGAACCTCGTCAAAATCTTGATTTCTCTCAGAGTTCTTTGGCAATAGGTTTGATGCTCGAACGGTGAAATCTTCTTTATTGCTACTTTGGTTTTCGTCACCGTGTCCAAAGCAGATCTGCAAGCAAAAGGAGCTGGTAAAAAGGGTTGCCTAATTTAAAAGCACTTAAGGTGCAGATGACGAAAGTTTTAAAGCATTAAATTAATCCATTAGAAATTGCGGGCGAGGGAGTTGAGTAATTAATTTTAGACAATCAATCACATTCTGTGTGCCGATACAAAACATCCGCCGTAACGACACAAACCCTCACAGTTACATTGGTCTACCTACAAAAAATTTCCAAAAAATGTTGTTGTCTTGGTTACAGCTCGTGAACTAATTTTTCTATTGGTCATTAATGACTGTCGTACGATTTTCCTAGGAAATTTTTTATGCACGAGTTATATTTTGATACAGAATATCACGGACGAAAAAACACAGTATCTAAACACTAAAATGTTACCTTGTTTTTGTAAAAACTGCAATTAAGTGGTAAACATCGATCCATTTCAGATTAATAATCGCCGTTCCTCCGGAAAATTTCCAATTAAATATGCATAAGGGATATTCTCCTGCAAATTCCACGAGGACGTCATGAACTACGTCATGAAAACGAAGAAAACAGTTCTAAAAGCGAGTCGAGAGCTGAATGGGTTTACTTCAATGGCTTTAAAATAAGAATGAGATGAGTACGCCTCGCGTCATGCCGATCTATAAATACGTGGATGGACTATTTTTGAGAAGAAGTGACGTAGAATAAATTCTGTTTAGGCCGAGATTACACATTTTCATGCATTACTTATGCCTTCGCGCTTAGGGAGAATATTTTGAATTTTTTATCAAGAGTCTACTTCACTCTACTTCCGCTTTTGTTTTAAGGGTTTGAGCAGAGTAGTTTCTAACAGGTGATAAATTAATATTCAGAAATAAACTGTTTATAGCTTATTTAAACATATAGAAAACACCTAATTCTATAAACATGAAAAAAATACTGTTTCTCATAGGAAAATTCACTAGAAGCTACTGAATAATATATAACGATTTTTCATCACATTGCAGCTGTATGTTTGTAAAATTAAATGTAATAGATGGTAGTAGATAGAACGAAGGTTTCGAACTACAACAGCTTAGTATACTAACTGTTTATTACCTAACGTTGTTTGTCTAAAGTGAGATATTTGATAACACAGTTCTTGCCACGTAGTTTAGAGTAACGTTTAGTGTAAAGTTGGTATAAGAATACTGATCTAAACTATAAATTTCTTTACTAGGAATGATGACTAATATTTGTGAAATTTGGCAGTACCTTTACTTTATACAAGGAAAGCTTTCGGCTGTTCCAAGTAAAACAAAATCACTGCTAGTTGAATCACTGCTGACAATAATTATATGTTATGCTGTTTGAAAGGGAGAAATAATTCAAGTACCTATGGCCCTCGACTTCCGGTTTTGATTAAAAACAAATAAAAATCTTATTAATATGTTTGCTCCTAAGAGCTGGCTTGAGAGACTTAATTGCATTTCATTAACATTCTCAGTGAATATAAACTAAAATTAATTAGAAATTACACTCTGTGGTTTCTAGTAGACGAAAATACGCTTATTGACCTAACTGTAATTTATAATCTTTTAACATATTTTGTAGATGCAAACTTGATTCATCAAAATAAAATTAATTACTTTTGGTAAATAAAACTGTGAATAAACAAACTCGGTTGATTAAAATAAAAGCAATATTTTACGCTATACATTCTAGTACATCGCATCTTCTCTTACATACGTTGTTACCTACATAACTGTCAAAAACCAAACCACACATCTCGAAAAAATAAAATATGTGATTAGAAAAAATACTGTCTAGCACCTTTTTATAGGAACAAATGGTATATTAACTCATTTTAGTAAGTACCACAACATTAGGCAATTACTCGTCGGGTGTGGCAATAATTTTTTTGCTAACTGTCTATACTTTTTATCTAACATGTGAGCACACGAAAATGAAATCAAGCTTGGCTTTGAAAATTTAAACATATGTCGATTATTAATTCACCTTACGTTGGACATGGACTATTATAATAACTGTCACGTTTAAATTTAAAACATCAGAAGTAATAGACCACATGACTTATTTTTTTTAAAGCCAACCTTGATTTACTTTCCATTTGCACACATGTTATATTGATGCTCCTACAAGATTGGCACTTTTGTATAAACACTAAGTTGTATAAAAGAACATATATCAAGCAGCTTCACATTTGACAGCTCGTCAATAGTTTCTAATGTAAAAACTTTTGAGCAAAGTACTTTTGATGTATGTGTTTTTGATATACTTCCTATAATACTATAAATAACTGGTTACTCCTAAAATATATGAGTAAACCCTCGTTTAAATACATAAATCGATTTTTTAATATAATTAGTATTATTATTAGATAGTACAGGATAGGTGGACATAGACCGGCGGAACGGCAACAGACTGCGCGACAGAGATAGGTAGCTTTCGCCCGAATTTCTGACCGAACGGATGGGAGTGAGCTACGGAGTGACCTAGCGCGGGGGACGCGGAGGGACGGCGAGGGGGGCGATGTTAAGCTTAGTTTGTAGTTCGCATGCAGTATTTGAAATAATTAGTTCGATTTTACTTTAAGCATTTATTTTGCAAGTTCTCCCCTGGATCGTTAGGCAGCCCTATTCACATTTATTTTTAAATATTGAATAAATTTTCCCCTGCCTAGATAGGCAACCCTATTTTCATCTTGTGATAACATTTTTCAGCAAATTACAGCTATGTTGCTATCAATTTATACCACTCTGCATTCCAATAGTTTTTTTGGCGGTCCTTTTCCAATTTTTGGGAGATTTTGATAACCTGAGTTGAATTGCGTGTGGTAGTATTTCTCGACCTTTTCCATCCCAGCCTTCGCTTAATAAGTTGGTTGCCCCTCGGGTTCGTGCTTCACCAGCTTAATTATAGCTTGGTTCATTTGTGAGGGAGAATTTTGAAGTAACGAAAGCCCACTGAATGTTAGGTTAATTATTTATGGTTGCAATCCTTACGTTCACTACGCTCTTGCGGAATTTTGGGACCCACTTTCGTTGTTTGCACGGCACTCCAGGCTGTCCGCCACCTACAGGTTGGTCTTCTTCAGCTCCCGCCTTTTAGCTCGGTTATGTACCTAGGAATATGTATTTTTAGCTTATTTCTACCTGGCATTATTTGATGGCACGTCATGGCCTCATTAACCATTTCTTTAGAAAAAATGGCACGTAGATCAATAAAGGTTCGCCACCCCTGTCCTAGACGATCTAGAACAACGGTCATTCGCTATTTAAACTTGCGTCTTCGAAGATTGATGGCTGGTGTGGAAACGAGATTCAAAATTACAGGTGTAGTGGGTGGTGGCGATTTCATAAACTTCGATGATATCGTCTCTCTAAGTCATGTAGGTGCGGAAGTAAAGTCTAAAGTTCTTAATCTCTCGTGGTAGGTTCGTGCAAGTAGAGGCAGGCAAATTTACTAAACCTTGTCTACACATTTTCCAACAAATTATTGTCGTTAGTAAAATGGACATCCGATCACCCTTGCCTGGATTGTTTTTTTGAATATCTACATATATAGCCAGTTTGTCTTTGCATACTTTTTTTATTTTCAATTAGAATTAATCATTGTAATTCGCATAGTAGACAGTGCGCGAATAAGGCGCTGTTCAGTGTGCGGCGATCAATTTCGTGGGCGCTGCGATAAACGAAAAGTCAGCGATGTTAGCGGTGAATTTAACTTAATCAGTCGCCAGTAGGTTTATCTCAAATCCACATGTGTATAAGCGGCACGCAGTGCCGAATCGCCACACTGCGAGCTAAATAAGAAACCGCTGGAAGCCTCGCAGTAAATAAAGTTCTGCCTCAGTGCAACCCCTTCAAGTAAGTGTTCTTTTGTTTTATTAGAAATGTAAAAATGTATGCAATTTGCCTATTCCAAGAAATCAAGATGTAGGTAATATACACAATAAAATTCTTTAATATTCCTAGATTCTGTTATAAAATCTCGCCTGGGCATTCATTTTTTATCTGGTTTGTCTTCCGTATACGCAGTTTATTATCTTATTGACTAAATGGCAATAATTTGTATTAATGAGCATGAATTACTGCCACGCTGCCACTTTGAAGTCGATCAACACGAGCATCCATTAACGAGAACTTTCGTTATAAAATTGGAAAACCTGCCGACTTGTTTCTGTTTATTACACCAACGCCACTTGAAAATTGTTTCAACTCCGCCCCCATTCTAAGACTGCAACTGTTCGACTACCATTCTCTTGATAACGACCCCTCTGCACTAATGAGACTCGGCTGCATCTACCCTTTCGTGATCGAACGGTTGGCCTTAATCCCTACGATCATTTTGCGATGGCTGCATTTGCACACAAGTTGTTATTGATACGGTAAGAATAATTTTTTCTAACTTCAGTGACCACTTGCCGATTGTAGATTGTTTAGCTGGAGATTTTTATCGTTGTCTACAAGTTGGACCTGTACCCGGTCAAATTTATCCAATGATTATTTTTTGAAGATAAAAATCCAAACGTGTTACCCATGCTATTTCTACTGATACTGCTTTCAAAAACTAATTATATAAAGCATAGGATTCATTTAAACAATGACGTTAATGATGGTGGATGACATGAAACTATAGATTTCAAATCTAAAAACAGTATCCTGCAAAGAAGAAAAATTCGCTTAATAGAATTTTACACAATTTAATAGTAGAAATTATCGAACTATGTCCATTATCCTTTCCAAATCCACTGTAGTGAGATCCCATTTGATCGTACCCATGCAACATTTGCATAATTCAGTTACTCCTATTTTGCATACCTTATTTTAGGATTTGGCGATATTCTTGAAACCAATGGTAATTGGTATCATATACGTTTTCAAGTTCGAGAAGCTCATTAGCATTCTTCAGTGAATAGTTTACATTACTATTTCAGTTTGTTGTAGAATGATTTTCCACTAGGATTATTTTTGTTTCAGTGGCGGATGGTGGAGAATTTTGACGGTAGAGCTATCTACCAAGTTAGCATAATGACAAAATTTCAAAACTTATATCTCTTTAATTTTTCAATTACGAGGGGAGGTCCATAAATGCGCTCCCTGAATATCTAGTAGGCCAGATAACAAAAGAAAACTGAATGTTTTCCGTTTGCACATCTGTCATAACGGTAATTAGAAAGTTTGAACCATTTCGTGTAATTAGTTTAATTTTAATAAATAAAAGTGTGAGGTGAATTGCATAAAAAAGTAGAAAATGGACAAAATTGAATACAGAGCCATAATGAAGTTTCTGACAAAACAGGGAAAAAGTCCGACAACCATTCGGGAAGAAATGTTGGCAGTATATGGCGATTCTATTCCCTCGGACTACACAATTAAAAAGTGGTCCAAGCTTTTTAAATGGGGTAGAGGGTCTCTAGAAGATGACCCTCGCTCTGGTCGGCCGGTTGAAGCCATCACAGGAGAAAATGTGGAAAAAGTGAAAAATGTAATTTTAGAAAATGCAAGATTAAAGAAGAAAGAAATAGCACAGATATGTGGCATATCAGTTTTGCGGATTCTTCATGATCATCTCGGTATGTCCAAGGTCACTGCAAGATGGGTGCCTCGATTACTCACACCTGTTCAAAAACGAGCGCGCGTGACAACATGTAGAGAGTTTTTGGAAATCCAGCAGAAATTATTGATAAGATTGTAACAGGGGATGAAACCTGGGTTCATTTTTATGATCCAGAGTCGAAGCAAGAATCGATGCAGTGGCACCGGAAGGGTACAGAGCATCCCAAGAAGTTTAAAGTTGCGCAGTCGGCCGGAAAAATTATGGCAAATATATTTTGGGACTCACAAGGAATTCTATTAATTGATTACAAGGAAAAGGATACAAAGATAACAGGAGAATACTATGCCGACATTCTACATCGTTTGAAAGAGGCCATTAAAGAAAAGCGTCATGGAAAACTAGCCAGAGGCGTGCTGCTCTTGCATGACAATGCCCCTGTACACAAAGCTCGAGTAGCAATGGCCGTACTACAGGCATGTGGATTTGAAGAAATTAACCATGCACCCTACAGTCCCGACTTAGCCCCCAGTGATTTTTATCTTTTTCCAAATTTGAAAAAGGAGCTAAGGGGACAAAGATTTTCGAACAATGAAGAACTGATTACTGCTGTAAACAGCCATTTTGAAGATAAAGATAAAAGTTATTATTTTATAGGTTTAGAAAAATTAATTGGTAGATGTAATAAATGTATTCAAGTAAAAGGGGGTTATATTGAAAAATAAAAATATTGAAGTTTTTGTAGAACCTTTTTTCACACTTAGGGAGCGAATTTATGGACCTCCCCTCGTAAATCTAAAATTCGGCCAAAAAAATTGCATCTCCACTGTTTGAAATCATAGACGCATGCGTGAAAGTCGTATGTTTTTCAATACGTGCGGCGATTTACCAATAAATTGTGAGTATAATAAAATGGTAACCGTAATTATTTTACGAAAACTCCAAAGGCCGACGTCTCTTCTGTCGGAATTGACCTTCCGAATATGCTACCCAAGCGCGGCCTTTCTTCATCTAAACTCGACGAAATCAGCGTACGAGCAAAAATTGCAATCAGAGACTAGAGATGCGAGCGTTATCGAAGGGGTCAGGTCAGGCTAGAGCCTACGCAGATGTGGCTCCTATCGCACGTTAAAATATTGTCATCTTTGGGCCTGCATTCAGCTTATATTAATGAAATAAAAAATGCTCGTGCTTCGTTTGAGCTTTAAAATGAGAAGAATGATAAAAATCTGGTGTGATACACTCACACAACTTCCTTTTACAGTGATCTTATAATTAGTCAAAATTTTCATTTTTAATTTTTAACCATTTGTTAAAAATGTTCAAAAATTACAAATTCTACAAAAACGGTACAAAATCGAGTGTTAGTTGAAGAGACAAATTTTCTCTAGAATTTTAAGGTGAATTCAAAAATGTAATAATATACCGGGTGTTTTATTTAAAATAGGAGTTAATAAAAAAAATAGAAAAAAAAACAAAAGAAACCCACTTTAGAAGTATTCAACTGGAAAATCACCTATCTCACATCAATACACATTAAAAATGTAAGGAAAATGTAAAGTTTAAAAAAAATCGTTAGAGCCGTTTTTGAAAAAATCGAAAAAAACTGAAAAATCACAAGAGTAAACACCTACTTCCGGTTATGCGATTTTCTTCAAAAGCTTGCTGTCTCATCTACATAGTACACAAAACTTATATATGAAGTTTCAACGCCATACCTCTTTTCGTTTTTGAGATATTCTGTTCACAGACAGACAGACAGACACACAGACACACACAGACAGACCAATGAAAAAAAATATGTTTTTTGGGATCAGGGGACTCTAAAACGTGAAGATCCCTTGAAAACTCAATTTCGAATTTTTGGGGTGAATCCAATACTTCCTTTATAGTAAAAGGAAGTAAAAATACGTATAAAAATATTTCTTTCAGAATAAAAAAATATTGACCGGCTGGTTTGTTATGGTAGAGCCATGGCTCCTTGGCTCCTTATAACGAGTCGCCACTGATAGGAGTCCTCGAATTTTCTCTCAAAAGGAATTTCTTTTAATTGCTCTGGCAACCACGTTCAAGTATTATTTTTAGCCGGTCGCTTGGGGGATCGTGTCCAGTCCCATATTCCTCCATACTAAAAGGCATCAGATTTTAAAACCAGTCACCTGACTGTCTGATTGGATATAAATGCATGCTCCTCGGAAGTCTTTTGTAGTGCAGCCTTAAGCACACTTTTTGGAAAAATAATTGATGTAGCTACATTAGTTCGTAGTATGCTTCTGTGTACCCCAACGGTACTTACAATTCTGGCCGCTTCACTAGAGCAATCTCAAACTTCGTCCCAACTAAAATACTGGGCGCTGACGAAGACTAACTTTCAAATAATCTGATTTTATCGATCGGTTTTCGCTGTCTAAACATTCGCCACTTAGCAACTAATTCCGAAACGTCTTCTTATTAGCTGCGCGAAATCCGCGTTCCTGCTTATCCAGCAAGATCTGATCCAGATCATCTTAATGAAGGTACAGACCTTCGGTGCTCGGTCAGAGGAAATATGGGGACCTGCTGTGAATTTCTGTCGTTAACGGAAACAACTTCGATGCCCCAACTCCTAATGAGCCCCCGACGATGATTGATTCGAGTGTCGGCGATCTAAGGCAAGATCTGCTTTAGATTGCGGACTATCTGTTGTGCTTGACAAATAGGGCGGAGTTCGAAGCTGCTGGCGTTTATGCGGGAAAACAATGTGCCTTGACACTTCTAGGGAAACGGCGGAGTTCTTGGAACATTCCCTTTCGCGAAGTTTTTGCCAGCCCCACTAAAACCCTTGTTTTGCTTTGAGTTCTTGCTGCTTCATACATAATGGCATGTGAATTTTCACTTTCGCTCGAATTGTAACAAGAAAAAAACTTTCATCAATCAATTTAACGAAAACCTTAATACCACCGAAATACTAAACACTAACTCCGGTTTATGCATTTAAAAATTACACATCTGCAATGGACGTGCTTAATTTGAAAATATAACTAATGTAGGCGATTGCTGATTTTCTGCTGTAAGTACCATTGACGCTGAACAACAGCGAATATTAGAAGCTTAAAAAACAGTACAGACCGTAGTTATCCCAACTATATGGCTAATTTAACTTTTATATCGTTATAAAACTGGCTGTTTATACTTCGTTATTACTGTTCCGTTGCCTTTCGTTGTATATTTAAAACACAATTGTTATCTACATCAAAATATTAATTTGCAAACAAGAACATTTTAAATGCCATCTCCATAAATGTGAAAAATGCAATTAAATTCCTTACAATGCAAATTGTATTAAGCTACTATTCTCTGGTAATTTAATAAAGTTGAAAATAGTTTTAACATAATAGAGATAGGTAAAGACTTGACTTAACAACTCTGTGATTTTCAAAGAGCTGTGAGCCAAAAATATTTCGAAAGGGAAAACATTCTAGAAAATTTGTATTTGCATATCTAATATTTCAATCATTTAAGCCGTTGTTCTATGGTGTATACTTGTAATTGTAACACGCCTATTATAAGTATAAATAATATGTCTTATATTATGAAAGAAGAAATATCATTGAAGACACAACTTTGCTATGATTTCATTCATTGTACTGCTTTTATGATGACAACCTTCATTATTCAGTAATTGTTTGGAGTTGGGACTGGGCGAGTTTTCCTATCGATAATGATCTCAAATACATATTTTGGAGACAAGGTGGTGTACAAGATGACCATATAAATAATCAGTAGGGGTGGAAGATCAATAATATAATATACAATTATACATAGAAAAATTATGAAAAAAGTACAAGACACTATAATGAACAGAAGTTTTGAAAATGCCAGTGCACACTACCTTTTGGAGACAACCCTGCGGATACATCTAGGGGAAATGAACACATTTGATGAAATTAAGACAAAATGCTCTAGGAAAAAAACAAAAAATATGTCGACACATTTGTACAACCGAAATTTACAGAGAAATTAGAAGAAGAGTACGGGGTAGACAAAGAGCAGCTGATGCCGAAAAAATAGCAACAAAAACATTCTGCACTTTGGAAACTTTGGAAAACAAGACAATAGCGAAACACGAAAACATCGAGGACCAGTGAGTTTGCGACTTCGGAATCTCTATGTTCATGTTTGTCCCACTGAAAATGTTCCTATAAGTTCCTGCTTTCATTTTGATAGTCGATATTCTCTACAATATAACTTTCTGATAAGGCAGATGATTTCCATCCGCCGTGACGCTTAATACTCAAGATATCAGCAGAAGATCTTCTAAGTGCGCGTCCATAACTTTTCGGGTTAGCAAACGGAAGATATGTGGCGATTACACTTGTTATTAATGAAAATTGATTGATGCCCCACTCGCTGCAAGGTGCACTTTCCTTTACGGTATTACAAAAAAACTATCAAGATTCGTGTGAGCTGGACGAAGAGATTGAGACATCCATAACTGTGAAAATTTTTGCAGTGTGTGTTTTTTTGGATCAGGGATTTTGATAATCAGCATGGACTCTCCTCTCTCGATGTCTTTCATTTTCAAGTGATAAAGTTCTTCCCGTCGACAAGCGCATGTTAACCCCAGTATTAATGCAACTTTTACCATCAAGACGTTATCATTTGGTGCTCCTTGTATGCAATTTTCGATTTGTGATCTTTCAAAAATCTGTGATTTGTTAAGCCTGTATCCAGTACCATGTCTCTTAAGAAAATCTTTCAATTTTAAAAACTTGATTACATCTATGTTTTCCTTCACAGACAGAACAGCCTTTAACATTGAAAAATTTGACCACAAACTTAAATTTTTATATTTCTTCCACAACTCGTCCAAATAGGCTAAGAGCGTAATTTCATTAACCGTCCTTACTCGGTTCGTCTTACACAATCCCTGTTCAAACTATTTTTGAACATAGTTTTAAGTGAATAATTTTAATATAAACTGTAATTCAGTAAATACAAAAGTTCACGCAATTAGCCCACAAAAACTGCATAACTTGCGCCAGATAACAATTGTGATAACAATTAAATGTAAGCGACACACGCAACAAGCAGCAGTTCCGTGTTTACAAACAGACGTTGCACTTTTAATATATCGTATGTCGAAGGCACAACGCAGCAATTCTGCAATGATAGTGGGTTAACATAACAAACTCTAGCATTCAGAATTACGTTAATTGAAACATGTATGATTGTGATTTCAATATTAGGCCATAAAAACATGGCATACATTTTCTGTATATATACGCTGTAATAGGACTAAGACTTGAATATACCTTTAACCACGATTGTGTATATTCATTGATGGGGCTGAACACAGGCTAAAATTGTTCATAACGAGGTAGCCAGGCCTAGCTACTTCCCCTGTCTCTTAACAACAAAATAAACTCCATCTCCTATCAAACAAAACTAAACTGGTTTTAAAACAAACATAAAAGTTGCTAAGTTCCAAATAATTTGGGCCACATCTTTTACAATCCCATAAAAAATCATATTCGGCTTCATACATTTTTCGTGATTTAGTCGGTAATAATCCCAAACTTGCAGCTTCCGCTTTCTCCTTAATCTCTTACTAGAATATCCATGATTTCTCCAATACTGCTAATACACGGAGTTTCATTCATTGTTTGCAAATTTTCAGCCACAGATTTTCAACATTTGTTTGTTTATATTTTTTAAAAGGTTCGCATGACAACCATGCGTTGCCAACTATATGAAGTTTAAATACATACAAATGAAGTGAATTATTACTTAGCAAAAAGGTGTTGTAAAAAATTATGTATGAAACTAGTTTATAAAACGCTTTTTTTTTACTTGTGGGTTTGCCACGTGTAAAAAAAGACTTATAAACTTGTTGCATAAAATACTATTATGTAGGTCTTATAAATACTAAGACGTTTAAAAATTAGTAACTTCCTGTTTTATCAACTTCTTTCTAACGAAACTGAATAACTAAATCACATCCTTTCGTTTTGTTCTATTTTGATTTATTGCGTTATCTAGCCTAATTGAACACCGTGTTTGTAATATTAGATATTTTTTATTGTATGCTTTTGATAAATCTGTCGTTAATTTATTTATCCTTCTTATAGCGTCCATATTTCTAGGTATCGATTTAGATGCTTTAGCGACCTGTTCCCAGTTCAAATGATTATTGTCAAAGTTAAATCCTAGGAAAATAATAGCTCAGATTTATTACGTTTTCTTTTTGTTTCTTTCAGTTACAGTAGAGCATTTTACATGTAGCTAACTTTTACAAAGATTCATGCGTGAAATGCTAATCTGAAGTATGTTTTGCGAAATTTATGTTCTAATAAAACAATTACATTTACGCGACCTTCATAAACTGCCCCACACTGCACCATCATGATCTGGTAGACGTCATATAGTTTGTGTTCACTAGTTTCCTTAATAGCAAGCAACACGCCACGAACTTATAAAGCAAATTTATCTACTGCTATTCTATATTCATGGTGAGCGAAAACAAAAATGAAAATAAAATCAAAATGGAGCAAGTCAAAGCAAATAAAGATTTAAAATTTGTCCAAATAACTTTAGTACTAAATTAAAAAAAATAAATAAAATTGACAGCCTTTGCGTCACAAGTGGAGAAGATAATAGTAAATACCTACTAAAATCACACTTTACAATTGAAATAGTGCGTCTTTAAAGCTTCTAAGTATTTTTTTTAAATTCCATTTAAAAAAGTAGGCGTTTTTAATTAATTTCAGGGTGTGAAGTGTCACCGTTTTTCACTCTGAAAAAGCAAAGTGTCACTTTTTTTCACTGAGTGAAAAAAGTGACACTGCTTTAATTTAGAAATGAATGCTTTTAGAAACAAATTATTTATTAATTTTCAGTTTTATTTTGACGTGAACAAATTACAGATTTCAATAAATAAAGACGGTAATTATGGAAATTACCAGAACTGACCAACGCACTCTACTAAAATGAAGGCAAATAAAATTCTATACAAAATAGGCTTGGATTTGAAAATTTAATGAAATTTAAAAAAATCTTATATACAACTCGTGTTAGCGTGCTTATTTTTCATGTGTGTGGATTATACCCTCCACACTTGTGAACAAAAGTTGCACTTCTAACACTTGCGGTCTAAATAACTATTTTAGTGGATTTGATAACTATCCTCGTTCAGCTGCTGTTGTGTTTCCAAACTTTAAAATTTCTGCGAATGCTATATTGTTTAACTTCCCTAATAAAGCTGTGCGCTACACCCAAAGTGCCCTTACTAGAAACCTGAGAGTCTTGAACATTTTATAAACTATGCTTCTATTCAGTTTTTTAACGTTGATTTTTTATATTGAAATAAAGGTTTACTAGCAATAAACTCAAATACTACCTCTGCAGTAATTATGTCTACTTTATTAGTCCTGCCCATGCATTTCTGAATTAAATGTTAGCAAGAGACATTACGAAAACTATATATTAATTAACAAAAACGGTCGCTGAGACCTATAACGGGCGCACACAGATAAAATACAATGGTGCTGCAAATCCAATATTTTCGTATTTCTATTGAGCTACAACTTGTATCAGATTGAATTCCTTTGATATTAAAAGACTACAATTGCTTCTATAAAAGCTAAAGGTTAATCTCGCTTCCTTCGTTCGGCTTTATTGTCAGGGCTGGAACTTTACGAGCTATGCAGAAGAACAATCTTCAAAAATGAGGTGCTATACTGCATTATGCTCTGCAGAATCGAACTGTCTAAGCACTCTAAGCAGCAGTTTTTAACGTACCCCAGTTTTATTTTTTGTCACGAACACATGCAAAGCCGCATTCGAAATTTTCCTACCGGAAAATTATGAAAAAACGCCGGATTTTCTTCGCTATCAAAGTGTGTCAGGACAATTTAAATTTGAAACCATTAAATTAGCATAACGCGTGTCTAACAAGTACTAACGTCGTGCGTTATTTTCCTTTAAGCACCAGAAGGGTTTCAGTTCACATTTATACGAGCTTGTCACGAACTGAAAATGCCAACGCTTGCTTACAGAACATACTCAACGAAACTGACGTTGACTAAGTGCTGCTAGGCTGTCGGGGTGTCGTTTCAGAACTCGTTACCAAAATTAAATTTTGAATATTAAATATTCAAAGTAGTTGTACTTTCAGTTTCTAGCCAACAATAAGTAACGTTAGGTAACGTTTCAAGTAAGCAGCCTCCAAATTGATTCGTATTCAATCCTATTTGGCAATTTATAACGCAAAAGCTATTCACAACAACTTTTGTGTCGACAGGTGGAAGTAAAAAGTTTGGATATAAAAGGAAAATAAAAACAAAATTTCAGGGTTTCCACGCGACTGAAACTTCTTGAATATTTCGTGGCCGTGTTTTGTGTACAGTAGAAGCATGGTTAGGATGTACGGTAAAGTGTAAGCTGTTCTTTAATACAAAATTTTTACTTTTCATGATAATAAACCAATGATAGGTTTAAAAAAACTATCAGTTCTAGTTTGTCGCTGTAATTAAATATAATATTAGCTCATTACACCAAAAAGTGTATCTTTCCATAGCAAGAGCACCGCACATCATAAGCCCAGCAATTAATTATTCTTCGATTTATGTAAGCATCAAAATTCCTAAAGTTTGTATAATATTATTTTAAGTACTATGGATTAAAAGCCCGCTAAAATATTTGAGGCATATCATATTGAAATAAATAATAAATTGTATTGCTGTTGCTAACCTGCCCTGGCTTCTTCCAGAGAAATTTTTCAAGTCACATAAATAAATTAACGAAAAAAGCAGTGCGACCTTCCTACACGCAGAACATTTTCAACAAGAAATGTGTACGTCGTTTCATCGGGCCGAAAAATTACATTTTATAAAAACCAGGTCGTTACGACTAAGCTACGATATTATAAAATTAGACGGTAAAGCGGAGCTTTTTTTATAAATATGCTTGTACAAACCCAACAAAAAATGCTGCTTATACATGTAATGGCCATAAACAGCTTTCATTGTTCGGCCAATTTTTTTAAAAAGTAGGTACATATTAGAACGTAATAATGTCGATAAAAATTGAAATTTAATACAATCGTACGCAAATTGTCCTTGCTCCAGAAGTCGAAGTCATTTAGAAATGGCCCTTAGAGATGTTTCTCCTCATTATGGATTTTTTACTTACAGCATTTATGGGGAATTTCGAAACCTACAGAATTATTTCTTTCCACATGGGCAAATAATTTAAAACAGTCAATCTAGAGCAGCTCGGAATTTTAGTGACGGTAATTTGGCATTCATTGTTCAAGGTAGAACTCATCCTGAAATGGAAAATGCGACATTCCCGTGGCACAAGCCAGTTTTACTTGAGCTACTATCATCAATATTTTTACTAAAACAGTTGGGCTTTCTGGATTAGCATATGAAGGTATTTAACTCTTTAGATAGATAAATGGAATAAGCTGTGTAGCGTCTGCATTAAGCAAGCCCTCGGTTCGCTTCCCATGGATGGCGGAATTTTTCCGCAGCCTTGGCGAACGATATCGAGTTCTGTGAGACCATTCACAGGGGGCACCAAATTAACTATGCTCTACTCAGAACCATTGACCTAAGAGGTAGAGTAACAAGGTCAACACGTCACCAAGACACACCTCACACAATGGATGGTGCGCAAGCTCAAAGGGCGCGCTCCAACTTTGTAACCCGAAACCGGGGCAAGTCGAGCATTGCACCGCCAAATGCTAGCTTGCAAAGCACCAACCTCTACACCGGTAGATGAAAGAGGTTACAGATAATACATACATACGTAGATACATGTACGGAATATGTTTAGTGACACGTATTAGAGCATTTTAAGATTCTTATGCCGAGTTTAACCAATCATACTGTATAAAATTAAAACAAAAAAGCACCAGATTTTCATTACTACTTTCATTAAAAAATTAATTGTTGGCAATGCCAGTTACATGACTGTAAAATAATTTCCGTTTCAATTTTAAATTATCTGGTTTGAAAACAGTAGCTGTTGCTGTTTGTGTCCAACAATTCTAAAATGTTCAGAAACGTAACTAATTAATTTCCCAAATTAAACGGAAATATATTCAACTAGTTTAAAAAGAAACCAATCAAAGTGTCATGAACAAAATATACGCATATAACGCAAATTCTAAAAAAGAAAATTGTTCAAATCTGAAATTGGTTCGCCTGTTTAAATAAAATTAGTGTGTCAGTTAAATACAAAGTTCAAAGCGGACTCGCAACGCATTATTATTTAAATTAAATAACATATTTTTCAGGGGTAATCTATTATACACTGCATGACTACGTTTTGCTTATTTTTACAACAACAGCCTTTATAAAAATCACGAAAGCTTTCTTAAATTTAGTAAATGTTATATTCGCCGTCAGAATCGTTGACGGCAATTAAACATATTGTTAGCACACAACGAGCAATAGCTCCTTTGTGGAAATTAATAAAAAGTAAATCTCGTATTTCGCAACGCTGCTCCAAAAAATCTTTAATAGTCCGTTTCGAGTTCATGTAGCATTTTAGTAGAGAGGCCAAACTAAATTATCTCGTCAAATAACGATTTTCGTGGGACTGAGTAGCTTTATACCGACAAGTGGTACCTTCTTATTCGGTGGTGTTTCCTGAGTATGAAAAATCATGTTGTCGCTTTCTCAGCCTGTGGAGAGAAGAGCTATGCCGTCACAAATATGGCCATTCTTGGTTCCAGGTTTTAGTACAGTAAAGCTAGGGTTTAACCCAAACATCAAAAAAAAAAGTTCTACCCAGCAGGAAACTGTTTAGTACACTCCTCTCAATAGATGGTAAAAAGTTGCACAACATTACGCGTCCGGTTTAGGAGGGAGGGGGGTGGAAATGTGGTAAAATGGTAGGTTTCAACAGTTTTATAGTTTTTCGCAAATATCTCGTTAACTGCAAGGTTTAGCGCAAACTTTATCTTATACAAAATTAATCTATATTTAATTTACAATAATAGTGGTCTTATGCATTTTTCACTTCCCGACAAGGGTTACAGAGATATGGAAGGGGTAATGATGTCATTATTTTCCAGTTAGCTTGGAATTCATCGTACTCACTTAAAAATGAGTGTTTCGTTATAAAAAGTATGTTTAGTTATAAAAAGTACTTAGCGACGCATCAATAAGATAGGAACATTTGTATGTGTGTATGTATGTATGTTGGTACAGAGCTGGCAACTCTGCTACCATATAGGTGGAAACACAAAATGATGAAGAATCGTCGAAAGACGCCCTATGCTTCTACAGGAGCAAAAACGAATGATGATGATGATGATGATGTATGTATATACGGCTATGTGTATGTATATGATAATATATCTACATTGCTCCCCTCCTTTGTCGTTTTATCTTCATTTTGCCTATTTTTCTCTTTGAATAATTCATCATATCGTTTTCTTCGTTCCCATTTGTGTTCTTATAATTACACCTACTTAAATTACCTCTATCTTTTGTCATATCATCCTAAAAAGATAAAATCATGTGGATATCATTGAAACAGGGTTAACTACAAACTTTATCTAATAAGCTGTAGTACAAAAATAATGGAAATTGTTTTTTTCACAATACATGCTTTTCAGTAAATTCAATGTTCTTCAATGAAAAGTGGTATGTACAACGTTCAAGGTAGTTACATAATAATAAATAACAGCTATCAGTAACCTAAAAACCTTCAAGCTCTTTTTCATCTTGAAGATTATCTTCATCGATGCCGTCGTCAATAATTAGTGCATCTGTGTTGGTGCACCCATATCCGGAGCAATTGTTGCACATGTTTGAGCATTTCAAGCCACTCTGTCGACGCTTACAGTTCCTGACACACCCCGCATTACAAGTGTAAACAATGAGGGAGAGCAATTTTTCAGGATCAGCTGCCTTTGTGGTTGCAACTGGACGCACATAACCACCATTCCTTTTCCAACCCCATTTTAGTGAATCTTTATTGAGATTGAGCCATTGCTGCACTTGATGGTAAACTCTATAAGAGTGTTGTTGTGCAGCTGCTGAAGTAGGGAAAAGTACAGCCAACCTGAAATTTGTGTATACAGGCTCCTTTGCGATGGTCTGCAAATAACATTGATGGCGCAGATTATCCAAATTATCTGCATTTGTTGATGCAAATATAAATTGAAGAGGCGGTATCACATCCGGCGAAAGTGTAAACTGCCAAGAGAACATCCTTCATTTTCCCGATACCACGCTGAATGTCTCCAATGCAGTAAACTTTTTCTTCTTGGTTATACCTTTATTCGGTACAACCATCTTCAACTGTTTGATGGCTGGAGCATGAACAACCAACAAGACCAATAAATCGGTGTCATTGCCAATTACGATACCCTCTGTTTCCTTCTTTGATTCGTCAATTGTAGTAAAAACGATCTTGGTGTCAGCATCACATTCTGCCTGAATCACTTTGCAGCCAGCTTGCTGTAAGTGTACAGTGCTGAGAGTAATCAGTTGTATCTTGTTTTTAATACTAGTTAGAATTTTTTTTTGTCCTAGAGTGACATTAATTCCATCTTCCACTTTCACTTCAACATGTGTAGTAGTGGATGATCTGCGTAAATGTTGTTCGTCTTTTATGCTGGGTGCTTTACCATAAACACCTGGCCTCCCCACTTCTTTGAACACTTTATATAATACACTTGGAGCGAATATTACGACTTCATAGGCGTGATTTTTGCTTTTTTTTGACAGACAGAGAAAGTTACATGTTTACCCCCTCCATATTTCCGTAATCCTTTACTGCAGTGCAAAAATTCATACGACCATTTTTATTGTAAATTAAATGTACATTAATTTTGTATAAGATCAAGTTTGCGCTAAACCTTGCAGTTAACGAGATATTTGCGAAAAACTGTAAAACTGCTGAAACCTACCATTTTACCACCTTTCCAACCCCCTCCCACCTAAATCCGACACGCAAGGTCATGCAACTTTTTTCCACTTACTAAGGGGAGGGTACTAAACAGTTTGCCACTGGGTAGAATTTTCTTTTTTGGATGTTTGGGTTAAACCTAGTCTTACTGTATTAAAACCTGATACCAAGAATCGCCATCTTTGTAACGTCATAGCTCCTCACTCCACAGGCTGAGAAAGCGACAACAGGAGTTTTTCTACTAAGGAAACACCGCTGATTACAATGGTATCACTTGTCGGTATAAACCTACTCAGTCCCACGAAAATAATTATTAATTCACTTGGCCTCCCTACTAATTGGTACGTCACAAAGAATTTAATTTCCTTTCATCTTTTAGTCCATTTACTTGACATCTGCACTGTCAATGCCAAATTTTAAAAAAATTTCTTGACTATACCTCAAAAATGATGTGTTTTTTATTAGATTGTACAGTAATTTAATTGTTAAAAAGTGAAAAATAGCAGTGGTGCCTACATAATGTCAGTTTGACAGTGCAGATGTCAAGTAAATGGACTATTTATTATTTGGAGTTTTTGTAGCGCTACACTTCCAGTTGTTAATTTGCAGTCCTTCCCCTATTATGTTGTAAGACCACGCCTTCCTGATTCGCCCTGTATCGTTTCGCAATTATACATT
The DNA here is from genome assembly GCA_940337035.1 of Agriotes lineatus. Classification (NCBI taxonomy): domain Eukaryota; kingdom Metazoa; phylum Arthropoda; class Insecta; order Coleoptera; family Elateridae; genus Agriotes; species Agriotes lineatus. The sequence goes on along the minus strand of OW679196.1, from coordinate 7,207,405 downwards.
TCGCCTTCTAACATTTCGCCCTCTTTTAGAGTAAAAATAGACAATAATATTAAATAGTTAATGAAATTGTTTTACTGTTAAGTTAGGGGTAATCTAACTATTTTATTTTATTGTCTATTTTTATTCTAAAAGTTAAAGGGCGAAATGTTATAAGGCGAAACGATAGAGAGCGAAATGTTAGAAAACGAAATGTATAAAGGCGAAACGCTACAGAGCGAATCGGTATATAACCTGTAAGACTCCTTACTTCAAAATGGGAAGCGATAGGAAAGCTTGCAGCCATTCCAAAAACATTTTTATAGGCAACCCTTTATGTCAAATCTCAAAAACGCCCACGATCGTATTACAAAAAAAATCCGAAAGAAATCACCAAATAGTTCCGAAACTGTTTCTTTCGCCTATAATTTCCAGTGCACGCGGCTTATCCTAGACCGTTAGAAGGTAACATTTCGTTCGTTCCTCTGTGCGGACCTCTTTAGTTTTGTAGTCGTCCCCGAGCAGAAAAGCTGCTCCTAGAAAAGGCACTTTTACGCCCGGTTCGCGCACTCACGTGAGTCGCGGGCTGATTATTTTCATGTTAACGAGAAGTTTAAGAGACATCAAGCCAACCGCAAGCATAGCTTGTAGCCGGTGCGGCTTCCGTGTCATAACTTGCAGAAGTAACTTTAGGGCCGTGGAAACTCATCGGTTGTTACCGAAATGATCAAAACTTCTGCAGTGCTTAAACCCTTGGGGTTGCGTTTTTCGTTCATCGAGTTACCGTCGGACCACGAAGATCGATTTTCATAGTACCAGACATATATATCGCCCAGAATTTTCCATTGACTTTGGTTTCTACTCAACGCTGGCCGAATTCCAACGCCTCGGCAAACTTTTCGAGCCCCAAGGAGTGCCCCATATCGGCTGCCAAACTTCGTGGGCAACACTGAATTACGCTGTAATCGCCTTATTGCTCTACCGGTAATTTCTGCATGTATATAATTCTTTTCAGCAGATGCAATAGTTACGCCTCATTTGTTTATTCTAATTGACATTTATGCCGTTGCTGGTAATTGTTCGCCTAATAAACACTAAGTTTGAGTCTTCTCCTTTTTAGGAAGGCTAAACACCATTCGAACACGCCGGCTGCTTTGTGGCAATCTAGTAAAGTTACTTTACCATAGGATGCACTACCGTGCCAGCCCCGTCTGCCCGCTAAAATTTTCGTGTAATATTGTGTGATGAATATAATGCATCAAGTTACATACTATGTATTTTATTCATTATAGATCAAATATGTACACGCGTTTAAAGGTAATATACGCCCCATGCAAATGAAGGTAAGGTCAGTTCATACAGCAAATACAATAAAAATTCTCGCGACGCCTTGAACATTTTCTTCTGAGTTGGACGCATCGCAAACAACTTCAGGCTAGACAAAACAACTCCGTGGCGCCTAACGAACAATAATAATAATCACCTTCTACGTCTCTACCTACTGACTTATACCTAAACTACTACCACTTATTTCCAAAATTAAAGGAATATCTGTTAAGAAGTAGTACTTCTCAAATGCGGAAGTAGTAATGGCGGTAGAAACTTTGCTGTTTAGAGACTCAATACAACGAAATGGTTTCAAAGACGTTGAGAGTAATATATATAGATTGATATTGACACATTTAGTAGCCTTATATTTCAAATAATAATTATTAGTAATTAATACCATTAACATTAATAACATTTGGCCCATGGTATTTAGATGTTATTCTACAGAGGTCCAGCCAGTTTTAGAAGTTTGTGTACAAGTGTATAAGCAAACACCGTACGTGTGGTGCAGCGGAGTCTTACATTAAAGCCCACAGCTTCACAAAAACGATTTAGAAGGTCATCGAGAATGGCAGACGATCATAAGGTGGGTTCTAGCGCAGATGCGTGCCTTGCTAACTACAATCCAGCAACAAGGGGTTGTCCAGAGCATCGTGGGAGGTCCAGCTCGGAGCAGGTAGCCCTAGATCCATCGCAGAAGCCATCAAAAGGTCAGATTTGCAATCTAGAAGTGTTAGTTTGTGATTGTGCATCAATTGGCGTCCCCATGAGCGTCACTTCCGGTTCGTGGGGTCGGTAGAAGTATTTTGTTTTATGACGTGGAATACTTACATTCGATTATTATCGCATAACAGTAGTGTTAATTGCGTGGACATCAAGAATTTAAATAAGATCAGGAGCCTGTTTATGTATTTTCTAGGCTAGGAAACCATCTTAATTTTTTGTAGGTCCCATCAGTTAGAGATGGAGAAATATCATATAGTGCAAAAAACACTATGGTTGAAGTCCATAAAATGTTCACTTCATTTCATTTTATTTCGGGATAGGATAGCATTCCATACCCGTTGAGGTTGCGTGATTCCATCGTGTCTGACCCAAGAGAAAGGTTAAAACAGAAGGATTTAACTAACAATCGCTTTGGCAATACTGAAGATTTAAAGCCACACATTTGGAAAAAAACCGCGTGGATGAGCAATAATCCAGACAACTATATGAAGACAAACGCAAGGGAAATCACTTTAAAGAACATATTGTTCAGTTAATTATTTGAATTTCCTTAGTTCCCTTTAGTTTCGGATGGCTGTAAGATACTGTGTATTATGACAAATAGATTAATATTGTAATTTTGAAAAGACGTATGAACCTTTAGATTAGACACATATAAATATAGAATTAGAAATATCAGTATTCATTTCTGCGAAAGCGTCGGTAACTGAAAAGTCCTATTCAGTATTAATAAGACCTTCACATTCAGGAGATTCAATGGTTGTTCGCAGGATTACCTGTTCTACATTTTCGGATTTTCCCTTCACATTTTAGAATAATAATTAAAATGGGATTGATGAATTCTATTGTACTCCAAAGCAAGTTCTATGATTGACCCTAAATTTAATTAAATGTCCAAAGAGCGCAATACACAATTATTTTGCCAGGATAAATGCTCAATTTTAATCTGTATGAGCTTCATCATGTACACGCTTCAGCGTTCTTTCAATTTGCCTTTAATTTTTAATGGGTGTTCAAACCGATGCATTAGTTAACGGCAATTCGCGTTTTTATAAACGCCTCGCCTTCTGAGAGCTCTGAGCGCCATTTAAAACCACAGTGAGTGTAAAGTGTTGTGATAACGTAAGGCAATCACTTCCACTCGTACAAGCACAAACAGGAGCTTGGCGGTTCAAAGTGGAGCGGCATCGAGAAGAAAAAATAAAACCGATCATTTCACAACGCAGCCGGCAGACGTATCGCGGATGGGCGATCTAATTGAAAACTCCTGCGACGTTCAAATCCTCCCTTACGATCCTGTAGGAATACTGAAAGGCGCCGAGGTAAGCAGATACACGCCCGAATGGAAACACGCGCTCCTCTTCGAAACTTCGACGAGCAATTATTTAGAATCCAGGGCTTGTTAACGAACATGGATATTTGCCTGCTGACAAGAATAAATATGTTATTGCACAGCGATCTGCCACAGAATATCCTAATGTAAGGTTTACAATCATATAGTCAGCTTTCACTGAAACCACGGTATAAAAAAGGGTAAGGAATAAAGAAAATTCAGCGAAGGCTCTGACCTACCACAATTTCGCGTGCCAGCAAATGAAATGTGGCAAATTAAGGTTGGAGTTCATAAACTAGAAATAAATTGGCTCCATTTTACTTTAGGGCGTGATAAACGCGATGTGTGTTAAAACCACAGAGATTCTTAATATTTTTCCATAAAATTACCGTCCTGCTGGATGCGAACTAGGTTACATAGTTACATTTCACTTTTAAAATTTTCGTAGCTGTTTTAATGACTCTTTAAAAATGCTGTGGCAAAACAGAATTACAATGTAAGGTAGTAGATTAAATTTCAATATATTACAGTCCACACGATTCTAATGAGATATACAAAATGTATAAATAAACACACGAAAGGGTTGCCCATGAATAGTGACGTAGTGGATAATCACTTTGTAATATACTTTGTCAAGTAATGCATCGACAGCAGCAAAGGAAGGACAGTTAATAAAGTTACTAAAATATTCGCAATAATAAAATATGAAACATGGTAAAAAAAACTGTTAGAAGTAGACACTCCACGTTCACTATCAGTACGTACGACTAACATTTTTAACCAAATATCGGTTGTTGAATTGAGACATGTTGTTATTTTACAATTTTGAATTGCCGCGTGAGTTTCGCACCCTGATCGCTGGCAGGAGCGATATTTTAGTTCTGGTTACGGTCGCAACTTGCTAATTCGCGACACCGCCGGTTCCTTCTCTCAGTCCCGCATAACATCTAGAAGGGCCCGCTTGCTTGGCAGAGCGAACTCTCCGTGAGCGCAGACTGGGCGCATTATTTCAGTGATTTTGACATTATGGCGTGCAAGAGAGAAGCAGAAAAAGGCAACATACCCGGACGCACGAAGCAGGCAATGAAGTTAATTAGTGCTATCGTATGTGAATAATCCGTCTCAACCGGATTGCTTCTATGCTTAGATGTTAAGCGCTCGCCATCGTGAGCCACCAAATTTCAACAATCACCTGTGGCCGGATATCTTGTACACGCACAAGTCATTCTTGGCTTCGCTATGTCCCTCAAGACGAATTCCGCATCTAAGTCGTGCATCAGTCAGGTCAAACTCCCGCATCTCTGTATTGTTGACACATTAAGTTAAACATTTCCTGTATTTCCTAGATAGCTGCTAAGAGCTTGTAGTTCCTGCATGTCTATGCCATTTCTTCTAATTACTACAGCTTACCTACATTTCTAATTAAAAGTAAATCGGATATTATCAATATACGTATATGTGTGTTATTCGAGTGTTCGTTTCACGAGCAGCAACTCGAGAACCAAATCATATACCACAACAAGACGAGACGAGACGAGACGAGACGGCGGAAGCACCTTATTGATAATACGACATAGAGTTCTTGATATGCGCTCTTTAGAACGCTCGCTCCTTAAGACACGTTCAGTCTGCGTAATCTGGTGCTTTCAATGTGGTATGGCCGTTATCATATTATGCTAAATAGATTACGTGCGGTGTCGTCGGCTAAAAAGAATCCACAAAGAACATGGGAACTAATTTGTCACCAAGCCTAGATGGAGAAAATCGGTTTAAAATTGAGTTGACGATTTATCAATACCGTTGGCGGGAAACTCGGGAAGAGACAGCGAGCGCCGATGATATAGCAGTTTAGATGTAAAGGTGCCAAGGGATAGAAATTGACCTTCTTACCTTTCTATAACTTTTAATGAAATCTTGCCCGGACCGAGATTCGACCACGCAACCCTAGGCTTGGCATTCGGTAATGCGTCGCACCGTCAACCTGAACAACCATTCCTGCTCAAAAGCTTTTCAGCTCTTCGCGTTAATATTCAACATAAAGTGGCAAAGAAAGCTACTTGATAGGGTGTGTCGTCGAATTATCGTAGTCACATCCATGCGACGTAACACAATCGACTTCTCTTAATTTTCCAACTTTCCTTTAACGTCAAAGCTGTTGCTGTCTTCACGAGACCTTTCTCATAATTTTGAATTGGTCGCTGTTGATTGAGAGGTTGCGACAGAAATTGTAAATTTATATAAAATTGTCGACTTAGAAAGCAATACAGCAATATTCCGGCAGAGTGTGGCGAGGTAATTAATTGAAGATATTCAAATACATTTAATGTAATGGTGTCGAAAACCCGAAATTTTAAGAAAAGTTAAAAATTATTAGCATCTGCCACTAGCCCAAATTGCGTATTTTACGAAAGCATAATTTTCATCCCTATATCTGCCAGTAAACCAATAACTACTTCAAGGTTATTTCAAAAACAAAAATAAGTTTTCTCACGATATAATATAAAAAGACTACTCATGGATAGAGAAATCAGCTATGTGGCCTGTTATTTTTGGACATTGTTTAAACAGAGCTTTATTCTTTAAAAAAAAACTTGCAATTACTGGAAGATGTACTACCGGCAGCAACAGAGGATGCTAGATATGATAAAAAGTGAGCTTTCAGGTACTCCGTACTGTACATTGCGTCACGTAAATTAAAAAGCTAAGATTTATTGTAGATGTTCAAGTGTTTCGCATTCTACACATGCATGAAGTAATTTCTTGAAATTTTCTTCTATTATTACCAGTAATAAAGATCAGCTAGCGCATAATCCACCAACCACATTTATGTAAAAGCTATTTATTTTATTTGATCAAACTCCATCCTATAAATAATTATATAAGAATGTAACATTTTTTCTTTAAAAAATTTATTTCTATGTAGGTACTTTAAAAAAAGAAAAATGTATAACTGAACATGAATTGTATGTGTGTATGTATTATCTGTAACCTCATTTACCTTGCGGTATAACTGAACATGAATTCTATGGTATAGTATTCCAACCAGAAATTGGAAAGCTATTTAAAATCAGGCCAGCATTGAAAACAGTAAGTCACTTCGTAATTTAATTCATAAAATTACTGTTTGATGGTCATTCAGTGACACTTCAATAATAACCTTCAAATTTGACAGATGCATTGGGAAGTTTGGAAGATATATACGTTTTTTTTTAAATTTTCTATGCTACTATACGGTTTTAAAAACTCAACTAGTACCTACTTAAATCATGCACAATGTTACAATGCCTTAACAAAACAGTTACATGTACAATTTGCAGATGAACTGTCATTACTTGAGAGCTGATTGACATTAGAATATTATTTACTGATTGTATGAAACCAACTTAGACATGACTTACACTTTTCATGGTGTACTGGATTTTAAATAGCTTTCCAATTTTTGGTTGGAATACTATACTTAAATTATTGTTGTTGTACATTGAATTTGCGTTATAGTGCTGCTTTTGCTACTCTATAACGTTGTTTCATTGTTATTTCTGAACCTTACTGAGGTATAGCCTTTTTAATAAGAGACATGCCAAGGTAGCAACAATGTAGTAAGCTTATTTCTCAATTTTCTATCGAAGAACTCGAAGACACCTTGTTCGTTCAAAAAATCGATGCCACAAAAGTTATTTGAAATGTCACGTTAGTTTTAAAGGAATGTCCTGTTAAATTAATAAATAACTGAGAGAAAACAATATGTAACATAATTCAAATCCAACTCAGTATTGTTGCTGACAACTTGACAGAGCTACCTTTACTTTCATATTGTACAGGGTGTCCTAAAAGGTTTTTACCATTTAAATACATCATAACTCATTAAGTGTTACGTTTATTAAACGTTTTTAATTTTTTAAATTAACTACAAACTGTGGAAATTTATTTGTGAAAAATTATGCCGTGGAGGTGCCCTCCCGTGCGCACAGTCTCCTCCAAACGACCTCTGAAACTGGTGAACACGAGGCCACAGAGTTCTTGTGGAATTTCTGGAATTTCCTCGCGAATTCTTTGCTTCAGTTGATTTAAATTTTCAGGAATTTGGACGTAGACCTTCGATTAAGATCGTATGAACGGTCGTTTTCGATAAATTTAAAGCGGCAGCTTGTTTTCTTATTGAACGTTGTAGCGTTCTTCTCACTGCTGTTCGAACACGCTCGATAATTTCCTCACTTCTGTCGACTCTGGGCGAACCAATATGCTCTTTATTCACTGTTGTGCCTTCTGCTTCAAATTTTTTAACCTAGTGCCTGATTAAAGGACGTGTTGGAGCTTGATTAATGTCGTGTAAATTAAAATGTGCATGGTAACGCGACGAACGTAACTTGGATGTAAGAATGGTTGTTCTCATAAAATGTTTTTACACAAAATACGGGCTGCGATCCCGTGTATTGCTCCATGGCTATTGAAATTCCAAGAGGCGCGCTGCCGATTGCAACCGGTCGGATCCTCCCACTCCTAACGGTTCTCGAGATATATAACCTAGAAATGGTAAAAACCTTTTAGGACACCCTGTATCAGCCGTATTTTAACAGTTAATCAACCCCAAAAATATGTCCATGTGCCATGGAATAGCGCACATTATGTTCTTCAGGCATATTTGATACACTCTGTACAGCTAAATTAAAATTACAGAGTAACGACAGAATCCATATATATATAATAGACTTGTCCGGGACGCTGGTACGTCCGGGACGCTGGTCCGTCCGGGACGCTGTTTCAGCAGCCAAACCGTAAGAGATAGATAAAAAAGTTATTAAAGTTATATGTTTGGAATGGTCATGTCAGGTCAGGAACCGAATTTCAGTCACGTGACACTTCCGGTTTTCGAGAAATCACAAAAAAGACCGTTTTTCAAATAGAACGCGTATTAAATAAAAATGTTTCAGCAGCCAAACGGAGCTGCGACCCTCTGCGCCTTAAAACCTCGATCGGTTAGGCAACCACTTCGACACCTTCCAGGTCTAGGTACAGTTTTTATTTAATACGCGTTCTATTTGAAAAACGGTCTTTTTTGTTTTTTTAAATGAGACATTTGTCTCACTGGATTGCTTGTAACTATTATAATAAATTAAGAACAAGTACCATAAACTGAAATACGTGGCTCTATTTTGTTTATGCTCTTCCGCACAACTGACGCCTTTAAATCTGAAAACGAAAGCATTTTTAATAATTCGTTTTCACAACTAGAAACTGAAAGTTATTGAGCTAATTCTCTAACCTCTAAGGAATTTTTCAAACGTACAACACGAAGAACTAGAAGACCAAACTTCCGCAATGTAAATACGGAAGTTCATTTAATGCGTTTCTGTATATATGGCAGCAAAATTTAACAGAAAATGTTGTGTCCGGTGCTATTATTCACAGGTTGAAATATGTTACTTGCATCTAATTTGAAATGTGAAACGACTTCCTTATTTATTGCATTTTCAACTAATATAGTGGCACAAAACGCCAAAATAAATTAGGTAATAAATGTATGCTCTTTATCTTCGTTACCAATTGCTACACATTCTAATTAAGGTTGTATCAAATTCACAAGCCGGCTTTGTTTCCACCACGTGTAGATAAAACACACAAGCTCGTTAATTAGCTAATGGCTTTCTGATGGATTTTTAATTTTATATTGTTTGGCGTGTATACAGTCGCACCTTTCAAATTTTAAATTCAAACAAATTAGAAAATTAACAAAATAAAAATGTACGTAATCGGCATTTGTAGTACAGACGGAAGAACAACAAGCTGCCTGCAATTATGTTGCTCTTTACTGACTATTTTTTAAATACCAAAACATTTTCATATTTTATTTGTTGCCGATACGATATTTTACAAGAGCTACAAACAAAACTAGTCAATGTGATTAAAAGAAGACTTCAGTTACAGACAACTCTGGAAGCCTGCTATACTATATCTTTGCGAGTGCAGTTTCAAAAATAGTTGCAAAATCAAAATAAACTGCTCAACTACAGATCTAAAGAGTAGCTTCAGAATGTGTAGTTCAAAACGTGACCACCGAACTTCTGTAGATGGCGCCAAGTGGACAAGTCGCCACTGTGCTAAAATGCTTGGAAATTTTGCAAAGTGGAAAATCGCCACCTTTCGCCAAAACCAAATAGCGCATGAAGGTGCTCGGGACCTTAGCAACAACTTTGCCCCCTTTCAAAATTTCGATATCTGTAGCCGTTCGAAAGTTACAGGCGATCCAGACAGACAGACAGACAGACAGACGGACAAAACGTTCGCATAAGTACGCTGAAGCTACTAATAAACATTAAAAGTGTACAGTACAATTATTCAGGAGGCACCCAACTTCAATTTCTTTTAAAATGTTATAATTTAGGTAGCAGCAAAATATTTGAGGGCAAGAATTTAACTTACCTAAACTTGAATTAGAAGGATGGTACATCATACATTATTTTTACATTACAGTATTTAATAACATACTGGACTCACCACCTTTGCTATCCAGACTTGAATTACATATTCGCTAAGCGGAATTATTAGAAGTTAAATTGTGTCTCACGTCCTGCAGACAGAATTGTCCACTTGTAGGAGCATGTTCGCTATGCAACGACTATTTTTCTATTCTGACTTTCAACCTTTTTGATGTCACTGACACTGCTGGTAAATCTACATTAGTAAAAATTTACAACTTATGACCCTCTCATATTTTGATTTTGATTTGATCGAGATTCTAAGTTTGATTTTTAATCTGATTGTAATTTGGCTTGATAGCAGTCAATTTAAATTTGAATTTATTTCTCTATTTAATAGATACATCAACAAAACTGTAATTAGGTTTCATACCTGTTGTTTTCTTTTGGTAAATCAAAAATATAGTGTGATCAAAAATTATTTTTGGTTATACTTTACGTGTTGTTAATCTGGTCGAACTAAAACATGTCTTCGTGTGAACAGATAGTTCCACGCTAAGTTTTTAACTTCGAAAAGTGTGATGGATAATTATAAGGAAAAAATTATGGCAATGACAATTCCAAATTAAATTTTTTGAAAGAGCAAGAACTTACATGGAAAAATTCAAATTAGAAGATAACCTGAAATTATTAATTTAAAGCAGCGAATTCACTTACTCCTAGCAATACATCTTATTATAATAGGTTCACTGAAAATAATAGAGCTGTGGCAACATTTCACTTTTTAAAAAGAAAATAAATGGATATTTCTGAAATTACTTCCACTCTCCTAACCAGTGGAAAATATAAAAATCCGGAAATTCCATTTGTTTTTCGTTTCTGAAAACTATGTACTATGTCATCTGCGCATAACATACTGATCACAATCCTGCTTTTAATTAGACTGCTATTGGTCTATTTAGGCACTTCATTTATTACTATGTATTCTAAATATCGATCCGTTTAAACAACACCTTTGCTCTATTTCAACCCATATATAGACACTTGTGGAGATTTTATTGTTTACCCTGACATACCGATACATTGCCACACAGGCTGTTTACAGCTTGAATTAGATAAGAGATAACACTATGATTTTCCAATTTTTCTCAGATTTGGTATTATCAAAAGCTGCTTCTCTATCTAGAAAGGCTAGTCTGATATCCTTAACTTTTTAAAATTCTTTTCGACTATCATTTTTAATGTATGTGATTTTCAACGCAGTTTGTTTTTTATGTTAATCGTACCTACTTCAAATTCTGTTCTTACTATTTTCTCTAGTATCTTAATCTAGAGGTAATATATTACTGAAGGTAGACACAATCCTCTGTAATTATCATAACTAGTACTACTATCCTCTTTATACAATCGCATGCTGATATTTTCTTCTCTATCATATTAACCATATCTGCTGTTATTTTTTCCTCATCAGAAGCTTTCCTGCAGGTAATTTTTTAAATCGTGTTTTAAACTTTTTCAATTGTAACTATTCCCGTCAGGCTTTTTCATTTCTTGCACCTCGTTGATGCATAGTTCCCCATTTGCTACTAGCCAAATGTCTTTGTACAACATTCCCTCCAAACCTCTACTATCGACTATCAGTAGCTAAATTATTTTAATTATCTTTTATGATTAATGTATGGTGGTTTCTCACCTTTCAATTTTTTGACAATGTATTAAAACTATTTTCGGTTTTCATTATGTTCGAGAGCTAATTTTTGTAAAATAAAAGTTCAACAATTGCTCTGTTTCAAAGTTGCGAAACTGTTAAACACTCAAAAGGTGCTGCAATTCTAACGAAGTGTTTTCGGTTCCACATCTATAGGAATGACTTTTCTTAAATGACCTAAAGCTTCGCCTCTCGAAATTCGTCAATGTTTGGGTTTCCAAGAATTCTGCTTTGGTTTTATGAATGTATGCAGTCAATGAGCGTGCAGTTTGCCAATATACTTTTGGTCATTTATAATTTTCAATCTTTGAAAATTTTCTAGCAACTTCCGGTTCCCATTTTGGAAATGTGAGCTATCATTTTATTTCTGATACCGTATGTAAGATTTTTGGGGCGTCTTCTGATAAGACACTTAGAAAGCGGATTAATTTCGAGAATCGTTAGCAATCAGGTGCTGAATTGGCGTAATTGACGCTTTCTCTTCTCTGGAAGCATAAACTCTCAGTACGGACATTCTATTGGATTTATTTTAGGTATTCAAGTAATACTGGATGGAGTACTCTTCTAGTAATATAATTTCCAATGCCGTTTGAGCCATTCTTGGTACCTTTCACATGTTCGATTGCATATCTGGGAGAAACTGAAGAAAAACCCTGCCATTTGGTATTATCGCAATCTGCTGACCTAGTACGCAGATAAAAGATCATCTTTCCATTCGATAATCGTCAGTAAGTTAGAAGTATTTTATCATGTCACCGGTCTCCCTTGGACTGCAATCACGCTGATTGTCAAATAACATTTTGATGGAGGTTACTTATTGCAATTAACTGTACTTTATGCTTACTTCCTTATAACCAATAGGGGATACCTCCGAAGGTGCTTCTGGTTTCTAATAGGTTCCTGGCGCCCTAGATTTTTTTCTTACTTTGGCATCTACAGCTACAGCTGGAGCGTGATCCACCCCGCTTTGAGCTAGATGAAGCAAACATAAATCACCATCTTATCAGCTAAGTACGACTTAACTGTTATAATATAATACAATTGAATTATATACAACTAGCAGTCCAGTGAGACAAATGTCTCATTTAACGCGCCTTCAAACCTCGATCGGTTAGGCAACCAACCAGACCTGGAAGGTGTCAAAGCGGTTGCCTAACCGATCGAGGATTTAAGGCGCAGAGGGTCGCAGCTACGTTTGGCGGCCGAAACAGTTTTTATTTAATACGCGTTCTATTTGAAAAACGGTCTTTTTGTGATTTCTCGAAAACCGGAAGTGTCACGTGACTGAAATTCGGTTCCTGACCTGACATGACCATTCCAAACATATAACTTTGATAACTTTTTTCTCTATCTCTTACGGTTTGGCTGCTGAAACAGCGTCCCGGATAAAACAGCGTCCCAGACAGACACGTCTATTAGATAAAGGATTTAATTTGATACGAGAGGTTCCGTTCTAACCGCGACAGTGCGAGGACGTTTTTCGTGAGCCCAGTGCAATTATCTCGCAATTGACCGCGACCTGAGCTGAACGCGATAAAGCTATTATTGAATAAAGTGAAAATAGTTTTTCTACACAACAGGTAACACCCTACCTAATAAAATAACAGATAAACTTCTGACTACATGGGTTTATCTAATATAACCATAATGTTTAATAACAACGAGCCCACTAATCTTCCACCACAACAAAACACACAACCCTCCGGTACAACGACAAAATCATTTGCCAATGTAACCAATGAATCTACCAGCTTTCCGAAAAAAGAACAAGCCATTATCGTAAACGCTTTAGAAGGCATACACATTAAAGATACTAATAATTGGTAAAATAGTGGACCCCGTAAATATTACCTTTGCTTCCCGAATCTCAAATAATAGACTATGTATTTACCTGAAACACAAAGAACTAGTCGACCAACTCGCTAGCAAACACAAGAACATAACAATCCAAGGTCAACAAACTACTTTACGACCATTAATCTCGCCGGCCCAAAGAGTTATCATATCAAACGTTTGCCATCCATTCCCCATGATTACATACAACACGCTTTACAAAATATTGGAGTCAAAACTGTATCACAAGTAACATTCTTAAAAGCGGGAATGGAGGAAAAGGAATATAGCCATATATTGAGCTTCAGACGACAGATCTATATTAAACCAATTCTGAACCATTGATCCCGGAATCCCTAATTATTAAATTCGAGAGCACAGACTACAGGGTTTTTTTTCAACAAATACCACATGCTTTGTCTGCCACCAATTGGGACATATAGCTGAAAAATGTCCAAACCAGGATACCATTCACAATGCAACCATTCTTCCCGTAACCCCAAACAAACGTACCCTATCATTCTCCTCAAATAGATCCCCTGACATACTAGACATAACCACTGACAATCTATCGCCTCCGTCATCTACCTCTACACCAACAACCAACACCCTCACTGAAAAATCGCAGAATACACCAAAAAACAAGCCACGCAACAAGAAAAGAAGAACCAACGAGCCTGATGGTGAAACTATAACTACAGAAGAATGTCTTACGCCAGTCAAAAATATAATAGAAAACCCTTCAAATAAATACCCCATGGATTAGTACATAACATTCAAAGACTATCTAGAAAAAACATATGGAGCCCCCGACCCTCTCTCAATAGCAAAACAATACACAAGTGATACTACAAACCTAATAAACATGATGAGAGATATATACCCTAACCTAAAGAATCGAACCATGAAATATAGATTCACGAGGCTCACAAAAAGACTATAAACTGATCCCGATCAATCATATACCGACATAGACGACTATTAATACCCAAAAATTGTTTCTGACACATATATCAAAATAACTAAGTTGATAAAATAAACAATATGTATAATATAATCCACTTCAACTGCAACGGATATTACTCTCACCTAGAAAACATCCAAGCACTAATAATGCACCACCAACCCCAAATCCTGTGTCTACAAGAAACCCATCTTAAACCTGACCATAAACCCTACCTAAAAGGATACACAGCCTTCAACAGAATCCGACTTAGAGGACATGCTAGTGGAGGTATCAGTACATTTGTCAAAAATAGTATACATACAGAAACAGTAAACCTGAATACCGAATTAGAGGCAATCGCAGTCAAAATACATTCACCTTATAAACTCTCGATATGCAACGTTTATGTTCCACCAGACCATCAACTTACTTTAATCGAAATAGAAGATCTGATAAAACAACTACAGCCACCATTTATAATAGCAGGAGACTTCAATGCTCACAGCACGCTATGGGGTTGTAAAAAAAACAATAACAAAGGCAAGATCATAGAAAAAGCCATAGATCAGTACCTCACTCTACTGAATACAGGACTAGCCACTCACTTTGATTCCAAAACAAACAGCTTTTCATGCATTGATCTATCTTTTTGCGACCCCAGACAGTGTCCTGGATTATGATAGCGACCACTTCCCAGTGTCTGTTAAGTCATTTTGCTGTTTTAGATGCTTAATTGCATTTCACGCCTTTAGGGCAATTTGTTGCTATGTTAAAACCATTTTCAATCTTTGCGCGCGGGTTCAATCTTATCTTCCGCACTTTTGATTCAGGTCATTTTGGTATTTTAAATAGCCACCTAGGCTTTAGGGCAGCGTGCCCGTATGCTAAACCCTTTTAGTTCTTTATTTGGCTCCATCGCCTAATTCCAGAATCACGATTTCGCACATATTTAGCTCCAAAAGCAGTATTTTTCGTCGGTTGGAGCTCCCCTCTGATGGCGTTTTTCCGAATTCCGAATCTTCTAGAAAGCACGCCGTTGAGGCGTGATGCCATTGGTGCCGGTATTAATTTGTTTCATTTTATCGCCCCGCGATTGGCTGCCGAGGTTTAGTCACGTGGGGACGCGATCAAGGTGACCTTTGCCAACGCTTCCCTCTGGGCATTGAGCCGAGAGCCGTCGAACGAACAAGTGGTCGGATAGTGTGTGAGTTCGTGCGACGCTCCCGCCCTTGGCGGGGGCGTCAGCCTTCTTCCCGTTAAGTGCTGCTTCAGCAATTATGTGACAAACTGTTTCGCCTTTAGGGCAGTTGTCCGCAGCCCGTTGCAAAGAACGCTCGTGTGGTGGTTGTGAGTCGGAGTTTTCGAATTGTCTTCGGCGTAGCGTGGGTGTTTGGAGCCCAGTTCCTGCTTCCGTAAGTAAGGGGTCGTGCCCCCTTCATCTCGACCTACGAGGATCTGTTCCGCAGAACGAAAGTGGCCCATTTTTCGTCGTCCCGTTGTACGCGTCCTGGACGCGTCTCACGTCGCCATTAAGGCGGTTGTGCACTCATCCCTATCGCCGTTGTAACATCGAAGGTACCTGCCACCTACGACTGCAGCCTGTCGCAACTCGACTGCAGCCTGTCGCAACTCAACTGTACCAGGCTCCCTCGCCGCCTACGCATTAAGGTATGTGTCGTTAACCTGATTACCGCTGTGAACGCGAGTGCGAATTTAATCTTCGCTGTCCGCTGCATAAGGCGTCGCGCCAGCATATTGGTGCATTCCTTCAGAATTGCAGACTGTCCATATCGCGAGTGCTAATTTAATCTTCGCTGTCCGCTGCATAAGGCGTCGCGCCAGCATATTGGTGCATTCCTTCAGAATTGCAGACTGTCCATATCGCGAGTGCTAATTTAATCTTCGCTGTCCGCTGCATAAGGCGTCGCGCCAGCATATTGGTGCATTCCTTCAGAATTGCAGACTGTCCATATCGCGAGTGCTAATTTAATCTTCGCTGTCCGCTACATAAGGCGTCGCGCCAGCATATTTGTACTCATTACTACTCATTACTGTTCATTAGTGTTCACTACTGTTCAACATCTGTCGCTAAGTTTAGAGCGCGCGTGCCAGCTGGTGCCCTTAATTATAGTCTAAGTATAGATATAGGGCGACGCACTCTGCCGCCCCATTGTAACCCGAAGTTCAATACATGATTGGTTAGTTAAGGGAATTATTGTTTTGTTTCGACTTGGGCATGTTCTGTTCCAGATAGACGCCCCCTTCATTGTACTGATTATTGTACGATGGAACGAGGGAGCTTTGAGCGTGCAGGTGGGTGAGACAGCTGCGTAGTCGCGGTCGGATTGACACCTAATTACAATCCTTGCATAAGGCAATCCCGAAATTGTTATTTGACCTTGCAACTCTTGAGTAATCCTATTGGCGGAGTATTTTGCATGCTTCGCTCCCGTCTAACCGTCCAGGCCCGGTTAGCCGGGTTAAGACAGGCTTGGTGGCGCCCTCATGATTTCGACATACCCTGTATATATTATGTCACCACACGCTTGCCCAGAACGTATCGTGTGACTCACGCCCGACTCCCTGAGCGTCCCAGCCGTGGCCTTTTAGCCTATTTCGAACCGATTTCAGGGCAAGTGTGCCAGTTTTTCAGGACTGATTCCGTGGTGCGATGCTCACCTTGGGTGGGTGTCGTAAAGTTCTTTTAATACCGTAACATGTCCATTACCATCAATCGGAAACTTCAAACAGAAGTTAGATCAACACAGAAATGGAAAACAATTAATGCCGACTGGAATGCGTATAGAGCGGAACTAACAAAAAATCCATACGTTTTCTCTAGCACGAAAAATTTAGACTCCAACATATATAAACTTAACACCGTAATTATCCAAGCAGCAATAAATTCCATCTCAACTTCAAAACCTGTCTGTCAAAAATACAGGGTCCCCTGGTGGAATGATCAATGTAAACAAGCACTGAAGGAAAGAAACAAAGCCTTTAATAAATATAAAAGACATAGCACAACAGATAACATCATACAATATAAGAAAACGAAGGCTTATGCAAGAAGAATAATTAAAAGCAGCAAAAAAGAATCGTGGATAAAATATATTAAATCTATAAATTTAAATATCACTACCAAAGAAATGTGGTCAAAAGATAAAAAGATGAGTGGTTCCAACTCTCCATTCGAAATAACTGGCATCAAAGTTAAAAAGAAGACCTACACCTCTACTGAAGATATAACCAACATATTAGCAACACAGTTTAAGAAAAGTTCAAGTTCAGAAAATTATAACCCTGAGTTCCAAGCATTAAAACGAAAATTGGAAAAAAACTGATCTTCCCATTCCAGAAACCTCTGATGAGCCCTACAACATGATCATCCACCAACACGAACTTGCACATGCGCTAACGCAAACAAAAGAATCAACCCCAGGAGCTGACAACATACACTGCTCGATGATCAAGAACTCTACAGATGCGTTACAAAAAGAACTACTGAAACGGTTTAATTTTATATGGACAAAGGATGTATTCCCAGAACTATGGAGAAAATCCATAATAATACCTATTCTGAAACCCTAAAAACCAAAAGATGATGCAGACAGCTACCGTCCGATAGCATTGACATCAGTTCTGTGTAAATTACTTGAACGGATAATCAACAATACTCATTATATGCCTTGAAGAATCCAACTTGATTAACCAAAACCAACATGGATTTAGGAAAAATCATAAAAAATGAACAACTGATAGCTATATTCTTTGATTTAAAGAAGGCATACGACACCGTATGGAAGCATAAAATAATCTATACTCTTGTCAAATGGGGATTTAAAGGACGAATGTTAAAATTCATAAAGAATTTCTTAACAAATAGAATATTTAGAGTCTGTCTTGGAAACAAACTATCAAACGAACAAATAGAAGAAAATGGAATACCCCAGGGCTCGGTAATCATTGTGACCCTCTTCTTAATCGCTATCAACGACATTATGGATATTCTACCTAAAGGTATACAAGCATCGCTACTTGCTGACGATCTTGTAATTTACCCATCTACCAACGAGCCAAAAGCCATGAAACAACTACTACAAATGGCGCTTAAAAATATCCAACAGTGGTCCCATAAAAACGGACTACTCTTTTCAACAGAAAAATCAAGATGGATTAACTTTAGTAGAAGACACAAACCTTACACCCCCACCTTAAAACTCTACAATGCACCTCTCAAATACGTAGATGAAGTTAAATATCTAGGCCTCGTACTAGATAAAAGGATAAACTGGATTCCACACATCAAAAAAACTATAGACAAATGCAGAAGGTCGCTTAATGTTATAAAAATCATCTCGCATCAAGAGTGGGGAACAAACACACAAACATTACTGACCATAGTCAACGCTCTTATTCGAACTAAAATCGAATACTCTCTGTGCATCTATGGATCTAGCAACAACAATATTCTATCATCATTATACGCCATATATCATCATGGCCTCAGACTTGCTACAGGTGCACACAGAACAAGTCCAATTAAAAATCCTGTTACCGTTACGGCGACTGAAACAGAAGTAAGCAAAGGCCAACGGCTTCTCAGCCGGAGCTGCTCGTGGGTAAAACAAAAGACTCAAAAGCTTTAGCTGAAAAATAAAATATGGACGCCAAGTAGCTAGTAACCCAGCACTTTGCTAAACAAAAGATACACTACAGAAGGCGCTACTAACCAACCTGAAAATATAAAGGTAACGGCAAAGACACAAATCATATACGCAAACAAATAGGTCAAGTTTGGGCTAGGGAATTACCACAAATACCATTTCCGGGGCCTATTCCAGACCATCCGTGGAATCCATAACACACCAAAAGAAACTTCCTACGTAAGATGTGCTCGAATAAATCCAATAAAGCTACGTCTCCAAGACGTGAATTTTCGAGGCACCTGACTTAGCAGCACAAAAATGGTGAATGCCAATATGGTTTCCAAAAACTGATAGCCAAAAATCAAATTTTGGGAAGGGGTCAGATAATAGCAACCCAATGTGCATAAAGTGAAGCCTACACACCAGGGGCTCTCGGGCCTGTAATTCTTATCAAATGGCTTACTTAGATTGAGATGTAGTTTATAGAAGATCTGAATGCTCAGTATTATTGTAAGCAAACTTAGGTTTAAATAAAGATAAGACAAAAATCAGCTTTAACGAAAATTAGAGCAATTAATTAAATAAATAGCTGTAAGTGACTTTTAGCCCGTAACAATCCCTACTCAGTATCTGGACAACTCCCATTAAGTTATAGACTATCAACGCAATTATTAGCCTATACCTCACGAATCAACAGTAATCCAAACCATCCATACTCTACTGCAATCAATCAACCATTATTTCAAAATCTATATTCCCGATCCCAACGAATCCTACCCCCTCTTAATATACGAACCCGCCAGTTGCTGTCAGATTACAATATAACACTACCAAACACCCCAATACATCCATCTCCTCCTCCCTGGACCCTCTCCCCTCCGAAAATCAATTTTGATCTCACAAAGTACTGTAAAGACACCATCATTCCTGCCATCTACAAAAATGGTATTTATGAAATCCTCGATATCGATAAATGTAACGAAATTTACACTGACTGACGGCTCGAAACTAAATAACTCTGTCGGATAAAATGAACCTACAATTCAGACTACACGATATGGCAAGAGCCTATAGCGCAAAACTATAAGCAATAAAAGAAGCTCTGAAATATATCCTGGATAGCCAAGATAACAAATTCATTCTCATTACCGATTCTCTCAGTGCCCTCCAAGCCTTACAAAACGAACGAATATATCAAAGAAATCACTAACACCCGAGATCTTATCGAAATGACTGATAAACAAGTAAAATATCAATGGATCCCATCACATATAGGCATACATGGGAACGAGACAGTGGACAAGTATGCAAAGGAGGCGACACTCAGAAAATCTTACAACACCATATCCGCTACAAGTTCAGACATAAAAGTCTTTCTGAAAAACAAAGTAATTACAAAATGGCATATTGAATGGAGAAACTTGGCGGAAACGAAGGAATACTTCAAACCTATACTCCCACTCAGATAGAATGACAACAAGGATCTCAATAGGAAAGAGGAGACTGTGCTGACTCGACTTAAGATCGGCCACACAAGGATCACACATGACTATCTACTCCAACGGAAAACACAACCTACCTGTGATAAGTGTCAAGTTACTCTTACAGCGAAACACATAATTTCCGAGTGTACTAAATTTACAGACGCTCGTATTAAACCCAACATAGGGCCCTCACACCAAACCGCATTGGAAAAGACATTACAACTAATTGCGTATCTCAAAGAAATTAATATCTTCCATTCATTGTAATTTACCATGTATCTATACGTATATTACAACAGTGCCGTAAGACCTAGTAGTTACGGCACTATAAATACACTCTAAATAAAAAAAAAAATAAAAAAATATACGCTGCCATTCTACTAAATTTGCTTTGGTTAATAAACTTTCTAGCTTATTCGAATCGATTTCACTATAGTCAATTTTATTTTATTAAACTAAATTCGATTTTTATTAACTGCGATTCTATTACTGGGTTTCGATTCTAACAAGAGATCAATAAAAAAACCAATTAGGGTAGGCTGTGATATGTGTTATACGTTTGGCAATACTGAAGTATATTGTCAGTCTATGTCAAATTCGAGATTTGCAGGTTAAGTTTTACGTCAGTCTGTGTCAAACAACAAACAAAACCTAACCTACTAATCTCGAATTTGACATAGACTGACAATACACTTCAGTACTGCCAAACGTTTAACACATATCACAGCCTACCATAATTGGTTTTTTTATTGATCTCTATTTCCTAAGTCGATTAACAATTTTTTTGCCAAAACCTCTACGGGACATTTAATAGTGCATTTGCGATTGTTAACAGTTTTAAAAGCAAACATGCTTAATTAAAGCCGAATTGGATACATTTCACGTCAAAAAAAAAAAAAAACGATTTATTTTGGTTCCAAAACAAAAGGATGGTGTAAATTAATCAGCCAGTATTCAAAATTTGTCATGTGACGCGAAACGTGGTTTGAAGTTGAAGTTTGAGAAGCGGCGAACTAGAGGACTGTAGGTTTTATTTAGCCTCACGGGAGACTCGTGCGACTATTGTCTCACTCTAAAACGTTATGTCGTGATTATACCGCGCGCTATCCCTCTCCTTGCTTTAAAATTTGAAATCCTCTTCAGTTACTTGGAAATTTGACTACAATGTGTTTTGTACAGAAGTATGAATTTAGGTTAGCCGCAGTTTAAGGTTTGTACAAAAATGGCTCTCTAATGTCAAAAAATGCGTGTATGACCGTTAAAAACCTGTCCTCTGTTCAGCGTCGCTTTACCGCTGCAGCTGCAGTTCTTTCGCAGATCGCAGATTAGAGTCCGGTTTTCCTGATTTGATTGTGTTCTCTGTGTTCAATTAAAAGTGATTGCATTTGTTCTTCACACATTTTTACCCAGTGGAGCAGTCACAAAATCGCATACAACGTTGTTTGCGGCATATTAGCTAACGTACACCCGCTTGGATACTGATATGTGACGTCCATATATGTAATACTTACTATATTGCTAGCGGCTATGAGTGGGAAACTCACCAAGGAAGTGAAACAAACAACCAACTCTTCAATGTATAAGGGTAAGCTGTGCGTAAGCGCGGCGGCGTCGTCCGCCCAATGGGGAAGTGGTCAAGTTTAAAATTTGCTTCTAAAGGCGGAGTTCGAATTCTCACGCATGCGCACGAAACGCGTTATACTCTAAGTGAGAGTATGTCGGCGCCGTAATGTTTTCGGACGCGTCCAGGCCCTACTAGCAATATATGTTTATTATATATATGGTGACGTCACAGAGCGGCATAGTGACGCATTTTCGCGCGAGTTTTAGTAGATTTAACTGAAATATGCAATAACATCTTAATGCAGCTTTAAGAAAAAAAATGGTAGATGCCTCATTCATGCGACCTTAAAGAACGCATTTAAGCTGGTTTTGTTAACAGTGCACAGTGGCGTAACTACCGAGGGGGCAAAGGGAGCAGCGGCCCCTGGGCCCTGAACTTAAGGGAGCCCAACGGGCCTCCTGAAGTTTAAAGCCCGGCAGGTCCAATCTCGGTCCAGTATAAAATTTCAATGAGCCCGGGAAAAACACAAGAAACCCTCGAGGAATCTAAAACATGTCAAAAAGTTATCTGTTTGGTATAAATTTAAAATAAAATGATTTCTGTACACCCGATGCACCACGTCTTGCACGTGCACGTACTTCGCAGTCATCTCAGATTAGTTGATACCCAATCATCATATAAATAAAGGAGAACGATCCAAACGTGTGTGTCACGACAATTGCAGACGCGATGTCCCCCATTCGCGTTTACATGCATTTCACCGTCGCCTCGATTTCGCGACCGGGGCGGAGCCTCGAGTGTCCCCCTGGAGAGGAGCGGAGCCCCCAGGGTCCCTTGGAGAGGAGCGGAGCCCCGATGGCTCCCTTGGAGAAGGGCGAAGTCCCGGGGGCCCCCTTGGAGAGGTGCCAAGCGCCAAGGGCCCCCTTGGAGAGGGGCGGAGTCTCAAGAGCTCCCTTGGAGAGGGGCGAAGTCCCGAGGGCCCCCTTGGAGAGGGGCAAAGTCCCGAAGGCCCGCTTGAAGAGAAGCGGAGTCCCAAGGGCCCCTTGGAGAGGGGCGGAACCCCGATGGCTCCCTTGGAGAGGGGCGAAGTCCCGAAGGCCCCCTTGGAGAGGGGCGGAGCCCCGATGGCTCCCTTGGAGAGGGGCGAAGTCCCGGGGCCCCCTTGGAGAGGTGCCGAGCGCCAAGGGCCCCCTTGGAGAGGGGCGGAGTCTCAAGAGCCCCCTTGGAGAGGGGCGAAGTCCCGAGGGCCCCCTTGGAGAGGGGCGAAGTCCCGAAGGCCCCCTTGGAGAGGGGCCGAGTCCCGAGGGCCCCCTTGGAGAGGGGCGAAGTTCCGAAGGCCCCCTTGAAGAGAAGCGGAGTCCCAAGGGCCCCTTGGAGAGGGGCGGAGCCCCGATGGCTCCCTTGAAGAGGGGCGAAGCCCCGAACGCCCCCTTGGAGAGGGGCCGAGTCCCAAGGGCCCCCTTGGAGAGGGGCGGAGTCCCAAGGGCCCCTTGGAGAGGGGCGAAGTCCCGAGGGCCCCCTTGGAAAGGGCCGAAGTCCCGAAGGCCCCTTGAAGAGAAGCGGTGTCCCAAGGGCCCCTTGGAGAGGGGCGGAGCCCCGATCGCTCCCTTGAAGAGGGGCGAAGCCCCGAGCGCCTCCTTGGAGAGGGGCCGAGTCCCGAGGGTCCCCTTGGAGAGGGGCGGAGTCCCAAGGGCCCCCTTGGAGAGGGGCGAAGTCCCGAGGGCCCCTTTAGAGACGGGCGAAACCCCTGGAGCCGCGAGGGCCCCCTTGGAGAGGGACGGAGCCCAGTGAACCCCCTTTAAATGGCCCAACGTAATAAGCCTAAAAATGGTGGTAAATTGAATAGAATAGACCGCGCAATAGCGCGCGCAGCCCCGTTTATACCCTAATAATTAATAATACAGGTACCTAATAAATAGTGCTAACAGGGCATTTTCGGTCACGGTCTTACATACAGGTCTTGCAACGTTGCAAGTCCGGTGTGATCGGTATATAATTATGTCTTTGTTTGTTTCTTTAGTGCGTATGCTTACAGGATTTATATTTATTATTATTATTATTTTCAATCAAAAACGCATATCTCGCTATTATTCATTTTGCTTTGATGTTTCTGTTTATGAATTTAAAAAAAATAATTGAAAAATGATAACCAAAAATGTTTTGGCAAGAATAGGACTTATACTTGGCAATTAAGGGGCCCGGTGAAGATCACGGCCCCCGGGCCCAAAATTTGAAGTTACGCCACTGACAGTGCAATAATACTCTTCTGGAAATGTTAAAATACAATTTATTAGTCAGCATTAATACAATAAAATTTACAAAACCACTTGACGTCTAATTTCGAAGTCGTATTCCATTGCCATAGAATAATTTTTAATTAACGAAACTACTGCCAGATAATGCGCTTCTACGGCCACTCTATTACGTATTAGCACATTCTCTGTCCAATTTGCATGTGCTCACGTATTCTGCACAAGCATATTACGAATTCCTTCTCCTATCCCTTTCCTTCGCCTCTAGTAAATACAAACAAGAGCGAGTATCAGGGTGGGTTTACTTCCCTCAAGGGAGGCCTAACCTGCCACGGTACTCACACTATACGCACTAAGTAGACTAAAATTACCAAACTGTTATTACCCAAGATAAACTGGCTCTACGCAACAGTTTGTTGCCACAAACCAGAAGATTTAGTTTATTTACAATATTTGGGCTTCCACTTTGCTGATGCATAATCGAGTATTCAAACAGGACCACGTTTTGCTTTTTTTCACGATATCGATATGAAAGTTAATTTACAATTCAATCGGAGACTGAAATATTATACATAAATAATGAGAATAGTAAATCGAAAACAGATATTCTATCTGAAACTTGGGCTTGTTACATTCAGCCTGCTTCGAGACTCGGAAATTTGAAATTTTCCGACAGTTATATTTAACATTTGCTGCAATTTTATAAAATGGAAGCTTTGTGTAAAACGCCCTGAAAGTGAGGTGCGTCTAAAGTTTTACTACAACGAATCTTTCCTCAAATTCTTAACATATTTTAACTGTACACAAAGAAACAGCCTGAGGCTATAATAAAAAATAAATGAAGTTTTATCTGTGGACAAGATATTTTTATTTCGTAATATTGCAAAATTCTATATTTTCTTCGCCTCTCATACATAGCTGGTTGAAATAAATATAATTTTGTATTGTTTCTATTCTAATAACTTTTCTATTTAGATGTTACCACAAATCACTAAATTTTATAGATACCTTACGCACATATTAGTTTTTGTGGACGTTTACAGCGTCTCTGGTGTTTGGAAGCGCAATTAAACCAATGAGCAATTTTGAAATGTATAAAGAATAAAATGCACACAACTTTCTTATACTTAACGCTATAATCAAATTCAAAATCCGTACCCGATGAAGATATAGATATTTGCATTTGCTGATGATATGCAATAATTCCTAAATAATTATTAAAAAATACAAGCAATTATAATAATAGAAAAACATGAATATCGAAAAGTTTATTCATGTATATAAGTTATATACTCATATGAAGCTACAGATTAAAAGTTAAAAGTTAAATGATGCTATCCTGTAATAATCGTATTGCGTTTCATTTATGAGGCTGATGAATATAGTAAAACGGTGCTCTATGAATACGCCGTGCGTAGGATTGGCAGATGGCTGATTAGGTGATGCAGATTCTCCATAAATACCTTGTAACCGCGAAGCTTGGTCTTCAGGCAATAAATCCAGCACAATTAGAAACAAGTACGTAAAAATATAAAGCAACTTACACTATGCGAATGGTATAGGTACACCACAACACAAGCTTCTCTTCAAATTTAGTGCCTCTTACATACGCCCTAGGTACACAATCAATCAGCGCAAAGGAAGTTACAGCCAAAATGTAAATAACGTTTTAGATTAGTTAGAATGCTTTATATACCAGGCAAGCTTATCCCACTAGGATTTTGTGTCACACGGACTTTAGCGCCAAGCTGTTGGCTGCGCTGACTGGTAACCGTGCGATCTGTCGTCTGTCAACCAAGCAAGACTGGAAACCGTTCGAGTACGCACTGCTCGATCCAGACGAACACTGCACGCTGAATTAAATCTTGGTGCATTCCATTACGATGTTAATTATAATTACAGTCTTCATCCAAGTATGGTTATTTAAATCTATATATAGTGTGTAGGTATTGTTCTGTGCCGTCAACTCTATCTGTCAGTTCTGTTGAGTTCTGTCACTCGTTACTGTTGTTTGAACTAAGGTACTATTAAAGTTCTCTAGTTTGAACCACATACGTGTTAGTTAACAGTGTTTTCGTTCCGATTGTTTAGACCTTGTCCACGGGGTTGGCAAAAAGGACCTATGAAGGCCTACTTGCTTGATATCAATCTCCCCACAACTGATAATAACTAACTAGCGTATGGTAATTGGAAAGTAACTAGAATTTGAATTTGCCGCCACTTTCAGTAACTCAAAATAGCGGACAAACTTGCTCGTACAAATATAGTACAGCTCCAGCATCGTAACCTTAGAAATTTCACGCAGCCAGCTCTCGGGTGCAATCGCATCATATCGTGCACTTCGGCTGCTTCCAAGACCACTATTGGCTGGTGCGTCACTGCTGTACATTCACCCTAAAAAGCTGACGCCAAATAAGTTTACACTTGACCCTTGCGTCTTTAAACTCTACTATTTTTATATCGGCTTGTTTCCTGCAAATAATGTTGGTCCAATTGTTTTATTTGCAAGAACTATTGTAGCTTAAATTGTTTATAAAGTATATTAAAAATAAGCGCTTTCGAAGATATGTACTTTTAACTCGGAGTGTACGCTTACCCCTACACTGTATCGTATTGATGCGCGACGTGAAAGTTTTTCTAAGGTTACAATGCGGGAGCTGTACCTTAGATTGGTGATGACGTTTACCAGATCTAAACAAGAGTTCTGTCAAAAGTACAGCATTTAAATCGCGCACGCGTAGGAGAATATAAAGCGTTGCTGCCGATATCTGTGGATTGATCGCCTGCGTTGATAGGTTGTACGTATACAAAGCCTGCCAATTACGCTGTTTTGACATTTATTTCAATAGTTAATATTTTGCCCATTGACGTTAGTTCACACAATTTGACGTTTCACATTTGAAAGCTTATGCCTGGCCTGGTTAAAACATTTTTGAAAATGTCTCGTTGCCTTCCTTCATGTCGAAATAGGGATAGGAAAAATGTCTTCTACCATGAATTTCCATCAAATATGGTACATTTTTGAGGCTGGATAAAGATTATCACGTAAAGGGAAAATATGTGATCTGTCAGATGGTACCACCCAGCGCGAATTTCATGACGTGGCCATAATTTGCGTATTACCGACATTCGGTTAGCTGGCAGGCTTCACAAAGCCTTCCCATTTAGCTGAAACATCTATAGAAGCATCGCTGCGTTGATAGGTTATGTTAGTACAAAGCCTGCCAGCTAGACTGTTTTGACATGAATTTCAATAGTTCATATTTTGTTCATTGGCGCTAGTTCACACAAGTTCATGTTTCATCAGGAACTTTCATCAAATACCGTAAATTTTTGTGGCTGTATAAAGGCTATCACGTAAAGAGAAAATATGTGACCTGTCGAATCGTGTCAACCAGCGCCAATTTCATGAAGTGGTCATAATTTGCATATCACCGACATTCAGTTAGCTGGCAGGCTTTGTAAAGACGCAGTTTTTGTTAATTGACGCAGGCGACGTATGGAAGTTCAGTGATTTGTGCATGTTACCACACACAGAATAAGTTTAGTTACTCATACATAAAGTGGCGTAGAGCTGACTAATGTATTTTTTCACCGATGATCAGTAAATGCATGATATTACGGACAGGTGACGGTCGATAAGGTAACACATTTAATGATTAGGCAGTAAATACACTGACATAATGACTAGGCAGTAAATGAATTTAATAACCTAAATTATTATGACACAATAAATGTGGAAAATGACAATATTATTTATATAAGGCACCTCGTATTTTCATTTGAGTACAGCAAAAATTATCTTAAACATGTAAATCTTAAACATTCGATGAAAAAATAAAGCAGATTTAAAGCCTTAGCTTTGAAACTGCCAGCCGCAGCTTTAAATCATATGCGTTATTGCCTTATTAAATAAATAGCTATTATTTTCAAACTTAATTAGCTTTCGAATATTATTGGCTTTCTTGATTATCGGAAACTGACGTATACGTCAATTCTGAATAATCGTAATTTTTAAAATATATATTTATTTATATTAGTTCCCACGTTTAAAATAAAATAGAATATGCTGCTCGGCGTAAAAGTGACTTTTGTGTGGCTCGTCAGTCAAACGCGCTACTATTAACTAATAATAATACTTAGTAATGGGCCAGAAAACAATTAAAAGATACTTTCTTACACACACAATAAAGTAAGAATTTCTACTAAATTTTGCACAATTACTGAGAAATTATTAAACTGGGAAACTTGCAAACCATGAGAGATGTTTTCCAAAATTTTAGAAAAACTAATTGTAAATCGTCTAAATTCATTCATATTAAAAAACAATATTTTAAACGATTCTCAGTTTGGTTTTCGACAGAATATGAGTACTCAAATGGCAATATTGAACTTTCTTAATGACATAGTGGATGACCTACCTAAGCCTTCGATTGTGTAAAACACGGAATATTAACTGAGAAATTACAAAGCACAGTCCTATCTGGAAATGCGTAAACAGATAGTAATGCAGAGTTGGTGTTTAACAATCCCACTAAATACTAAGATATCGTCTAAGTAGTAAAATGCAAAAGAAGACATCCCTGTGAATAGTTGGTGCAGCTACTCTGTGCGTTCGATAATCGAAAATTGAGTCGCCTATAGCGAAAATCTCCAAGGGGAGTTATTATGGAAGTCTTATCCATATCCTGCGGTGCTGTTGGTATTTGAAAGCAGGCCTTTTTCAGGTCCAACTTCGTGAAGATGGTTGCCCCAGCAATCCGGTAGGTGAAGTCTTGTATGAACGGCACAGGGAACGTGTCTCTTATTGTTACAGCGTTTAGTGATCTGTAGTCTCCGCACACACGGTACGAACCGGATTATCGGACGCACAGAGTAGCTGGTGTAAATTAATGCACCAACTATTCACAGGGATGTCTTCTTTTGCATTTTACTACTTAAACGATATCTTAGTATTTAATGGTGACTCCCGACGTAAAATAACACTTCGAACATCGATCTTCAAAAAAAATACTTCAACCTGCGACCAATTCTAACGTGAGTGATATTTCAGACTGATCGTTCCCGACTCCCTGGATATTCCCTGCCCCTTCACCGTATCCTGAGCCTATTCGACGATTCATGTCTTCACCCATGCAATTGGGGCTTGGTACCCTTGAATCACCTGAATTTCTTCTGTCAACCCTACGCGAACCGTTGGATATACGTCCGTCTGCTTTGCCACCCGGGGGGACAGTTGTCAGTGACCTTCAACCCTTCAAGTTAAGTATTTCATTATATTACCGTAAAAATGAACCGTCTGGCATTTCCTGAATTCCAAGCGAATGACATCGAACTATATTTCACTATGGCGAAAAGACACTTTGCTCAGAGCCAAATTGAGTCACAGAAGGAAAAATTCAATATTAGTTCTCTTCATTTACCCCCGGTTGTACTGAGCAAGGTACGTGATCTATTTAATTGTCGATCAACCGCCTCATTTCCCATACACAAAGATTAAACAACGTTTGATTCAAGCTTATGCCGGAACGTCATCTGAAAGATTGTCCATGCTATTGAACGAAATTTATGGTACGAGATACTTAAACTTAGTAGTGTTATGGAGTACCCAGCTGCATTTCTACGACAGTTTTTCCTGTCAAAACTTCCGCAAAACCATCACATCATAGCTGCATGTCATCACCACTAACTCTGCAGTAATAATACGACATCAAAAGGCTGACGGATGCATCATGAAATATACATCTCAACCTAAATTAATTACATGTGGGGTACCGCAGGGTAGTATCAATGATATTCCGTTAATCATCCGTAATTGTAATTTTACAATATTTGCAGATGACAATAATATCATTCTTACAGATAAAGACAGCACAGAACTTAAAAATGAAGCCATACGTATTATTAACAAAGTTCATGAGTGGTTTTCCGTAAACAAATTGAAATTTAACTATGAGAAATCAGGCACAGTTGAGTTTCGTATTCCCAGAGCATCACCTAATTTATCAAACATAACAACTCAACATAGGAGAGTTACACAGTACCTACACTACAACAGTTCTTGTACTGCACATTGATGATACTTTATCCTGGAGCCTACATATCGTTAACTTAAATAAATCCTTATGCTCAGCTGTGTATGCTTTAACTCAATTAAAATACAATGTTAACCGAAATATTTGTAAAATAGTGTACCATTCTTACTTCGAAAGATTAACTGATCTACGAAATCGAGTTTTGGGACAATTCAACCTCTGCAAATGTAATTTTCAAAACACAAAAGAAAGCAGTCAGAATTATGAATTTGAGAAAAACAGAATCATGAAAGCAAAAGTTTATCTAAAATAGAATTTTAACAATGACCAGTTTATACATTTTGAAATTAACTCAACACGCATATAAAACATATTAACAATAAGTAAACATGAACATATTCACCATTACAATACAAGGAACAAAACAGAAATCGTGCTACCAAAATATAAAAATACTTTTAGTCGAAAGGGTCCCATACACAGTGGCATGAAAATATTCCAAAGATTACCAATTGTTATTAAGCAGTCACGGTCATTAAAATTATTTAAAGCTAAACTGAAACAATGGCTGATGGGTAATAGTATATTATTATATGAACGATTATGACGCCATTATTCAAGAAGATGACATTTGCGCCACAAGCCGAAGGCGCGTGGCGCAGGTCATCTGAGTGAATAATGGCCATAATCGCGAATTTAATACGATATTTTATCTACTCCTATGCAATAGAAGTTTTGTATTCATATTTCCGAATTATGACATTTGTGACAGCTGTTAACTTCAAAAGTCATTTAATAATAAGAATGAATTTTGTGATTGGCTACAACCTATTGAATAATGAAATTAGAATATTCTGATTGGTTGCAACTTGCAAACCATGCGCAATTATGAAAATAGAATTTTATAATTGGCTGCAAACCGTGAATTATGAATCATGTTCTGTGGTTCCGAGTAGAGCACAGTTAATTTGGTGCCCAACTGTGAATGGTCTCACTGAGCCCGATTCTAATCGCCAAGGATACGGAAAAATTCCGACCCCAGCGGGATTCGAACCGAGGACTTGCTTAATGCAAGCCTGGCGCTTACCCATCTGCGCCACGCGGCTTCTTTGAGTTTTTTAAATTTAATAGTCTATTAAGTATGGAGGACGGTAAGGGATTTTTACCGTTCGAAGACAATTATTGTCTGAGAACGGTAACCCTTAACGTTCGACGCGCTTATATTTTTTGCACGATCGGAATTAAAATTAATACAAAAAAAATATAAATTATTTACTGAGAAATTAAGACGAGCGAAATACATCGAAATGATCGAAGTGATACGGCACACATCAATAGGTAACCAATCTGTTATTTGTGAAATAAAATTTTATAAACTTGTGCGTGTAAGACTAATTTTGATTGTTTTTTAAAAAGGCGTCGGTAAGTAATTTTGCTGTTCAGTTGTTAGATCGGTAAGCAATTTTGTTGTCGCCGTAGTTATAGCAACTGGTAAATTCCACTTACTGTCTCATGGAAACACCCATGGTAAATACTAAATAGTAAGAAATGACCGATCGTGCAAAAATTTAATTAAGCCAGCTGCACATTATAAACAATAATCAGTAATAACTTAACAAAGATAACGGTCGATCTTCCCAACACTCGGAAGTGGGCTTAGATATGCACACAGCATTTACCGATTACAATTATATTACATTTCTATATTTCCTACTCTTTGTGTATATTTTGGGAATAAGCTATTACTATTACTATCTCTAAAATACAAAAATATTGTGACAGAGTTGACTTAACAATTGCTGCTACCTCATTCCATTGAAGATAAAAATGCCTGAAATCTCTTCTTAATCGTTCTCTCAAAGTAAGAAATTGGGTCACTACTGCTACTAATTTGATTGACATGATTTTTGTGTTACCCTTCAATCGTCATATCTAACAATTCGTTTTTACATTAATGGAAAGCAGTTCTCCAGCAGAATTATCAACTATTGTGAATTGTGAATAATTTTGATGATATAGCTGTCGCTTCTATAGGTCTTCACACAATTTAATATTTATTTTATACGAATAAGGCAAATATTAAAGGTTGTTTCATAATTAAGAGGGGCGAGATAACATTTCTTATAAACGAAATGCCAATAGCAATTTTAACAAAAAATATAAAACGAAAATATTCTCTTTGACCAGGCATGCACCCAACTCAAACTAAATTTTCAAAGAGCTACATATTACAACAAATTTCACGCAACAGTTCTGATAAAATAGCACGTCCAATTACATACGGACCAAGCCGAGTTTGGCGTGTTCAGTCAGAAAAGCTTCAAACGACTGGCAAGTAATTTAATTTTCCCTCATGATTTTCTGGCTTTATAGTAAGTAAAACGAACAAATGAAAGAATGCGCTGTTTCTACACCATAACATTAATTTATTTGATATACAAAGTACTTTTATTTCGATATACGTGTTTACACACATCACAAAAGCTCGGTTCATTAGGGCTGTAGAGCTTGTCAGAGCTTTCAGGTAACGTGAAGCTTTCAATAGATTCCTCATTGTTACCAGACACGTAGTAACTATATTTGTTGAGTAAATTACAATATATTACGTGGCTATATGTATAAGTAATGCGGTTACTTGACAAATCAACTTACCATTTATCAATTTTCTTCTTTGTATTTACAATTTCACTATTTTTTTATATAAAGATTAAATGTTTAAATTTTCCTAAAGCATAGAAATAATAGATTCAGTAACTAAAGACGTATGATAACGCCATGCCAGTTTTCCACTGGGTATGTTTAACTACCGTTTGTTTTGCGTTTATTCATGTCATAATTATGACTAGACACGTTAATTCATGGGAATTATCTAATTTATAACGCCATTTTAAGCAAGTGCTTTGGTTCTGTGGATATATCTCTCTGGTAAATTTTATTTTCGTTCACGATTCGCAACATTAGATTGGCCATCTGTCCATTTTTATTGGGTTTCCATTAGTGATCCTTCATAAATGTTGCCAAATAGAAACAAAGCTTAACGACTTAAATATAGATTTCAAAAATGTTGTTGGGCAAAAATTTTCCGCTGAAAAAGATGGAATATAAAAATATCGGCCGCCATTCATGGCGTCCTTAACAAAAATTGCATTGCACTGATGAAATATTGTGTGTCCTCAAATATATTTTTTTAATTAATTAGTACAGTTTACTAGAACTGAGTACGAATCCATGAAATGGAAAGTAGTGGAGTATTGGATATGCATAAAAACATGTGATTTAATTGCTATTTATGCAACAAGTGCTAAAAGTCGACGTTTATGCACGAGACATAAAAATTATGAAACGAAGCCGAAGGTTGAGTTTCATAACATGTCTCGTGCATAAACGACTTTTAGCACGCGTTGCATACAATATTTTATCTACGACCTTAATTTTACTGTTATTAATCCATAAATATCGATTTAACAAAGGTTTGCATCTACGACACTTCTAATTTATGTCATAATAAACAGTAGGCCATGCCGCGCGGGCGAATGTTTGCGAATGACAGCAGTCAAGGTCAGTTATGAAATCTAATTATTAATACTCCACATCTGACTGTATTCATTACAAAACGCTTTAATTATTTCAAAAACACTTTACCTGTAACGCAAGAAGCAACTAGAATAACTTTACAACTTTACTTCCAGTTCGAAACTGTAGTTTTATAACCTCACTTCACTTTTAGCACATGGGCTAAAAGTAAACAGCTGATTTCTTTAACCACGGTAAACTATAAAACGTCACTTTTAGTGAAACAAGCTATCGCTAAAAGGCTTACTTTTAGTGGTGGTCGTAGATAAAAAAATTACAAAGAGAGCCAAGTAAGAAAAAGATAGCCATAAACTGTATGTTATATTATGTACTATTGATTCGGAAAGTAGGTCATTTTAATTAATATAACTATCACTTTATGTCAGCTTAATGTGACAAGTCTTAAAACCGTATTTCAGGCAAGCCCTTTAACTTTGTATATTTTAAGTAATGCTTTTCACTGATCATCAAATACTGAGCATTCTAGAAATGTACTTTCGGAACGTGGAACGATGAAATAATCAATTATGATTGTGTTTACTATCACAGAGTAGATGCAACATTAAGCGGTTCAAATGTTCCAAAAACAAGCGGCGACATACGTGATTTTTGTCTAAGGTGACTTTGATGAATATTTAATGCCATTTTGTCTTTTCTGGTAATCACATGTGAAAAATAAATTCAACCTTTTTCGTAGAGACTCTTTAAGAGGAGTAATACAGAGCAATCAAAAATTAAATTG
Organism: Agriotes lineatus; assembly: GCA_940337035.1. Taxonomy (NCBI): domain Eukaryota; kingdom Metazoa; phylum Arthropoda; class Insecta; order Coleoptera; family Elateridae; genus Agriotes; species Agriotes lineatus. The sequence goes on along the minus strand of OW679196.1, from coordinate 7,172,842 downwards.
ATCGCAGTAACCCATGAAAAATACTGTCTACACTGCACGTTACAAAGCTAAGTACATTTGAACTACAATTGAATGAATTATTAGTTCATGTAACTTTCACAGTCTAATAAGCTACACAAAGATGCTAAAATAAGCAATGTAAACTAAATTTATACATTAAATTGATAGGTAACATTAAAATAACAATGGAATTAATTAAGATATTGAAAGTGAATTTTACTCTTCAAAAAAAGTTAACAATTCTATGTCAGTAGAAAGCATGCTACAGATTCGGCAAATTTTATTGTTTTCAATGGCTCCCCCGATCAAGTTTATTTTTGATCTCGTTGTATCTTATATACCTAACTGTTTTTCTCACGGAAGCCATATTTGAGAAGCAAAACTGAAAAATCCCTAGGCGGCAACGCTTCACTGTTAGTATGTTGTGTATAATGGCAAGCACTTTTAACAACTAAACCAAGAATCAGATTGCCACCACTTTTTACTTCCTTTTACAATAAAGGACGTATTGGATTCACCTCAAAAATTCGAAATTGAGTTTTCAACCGATCTTCACGTTTTCGAGTCCCCTGAACCCAAAAAACATATTTTTTTTATTGGTCTGTGTGTCTTGTCTGTCTGTCTGTGTGTCTGTCTGTCTGTGAACAGAATATCTCAAAAACGAAAAGAGGTATGGTGTTGAAACTTCATATAAGTTTTGTGTACTATGTAGATGCGACAACAAGCTTTTGAAGTCAATCGCTTAACCGGAAGTAGGTGTTTACCCTTGTAATTTTTCAGTTTTTTACGAATTTTTCAAACACGGCTCTAATGATTTTTTTAAACTTTACATTTTTATTACATTTTTAAGTGTATTGATGTGAGATAGGTGATTTTCCAGTTGAATACTTCTAAAATGGATTTCGTTTGTTTTTCTTTCTATTTTTTTATTAAGTCCTATTTTAAATACAACACCCGGTATATTATTACATTTTTAAATTCAGCTTAGAATTCTAGGGAAAAATTGTCTCTTGAACTAACGATCTATTTTGTACCGTTTTTGTAGAATTTGCAATTTTTGACAAGTTTTTACAAATGCTTAAAAATTTAAAATCATATTTTTGGCTAATTATAAGATCACTGTAAAAGGAAGTTGTGTGCGTGTATCACACCAGATTTTTTTCATACTATTAAGGTAATTGCAAGACGAGCCTCTGAATATTGAAGATGTTTATGTGTTATCATAGTTTTCTGAAGTTCTGAAGTGGTACTAAATTCTTGTTCAATAAAGTGAAATAATCGTTACATATTAGGAAAGTACTTTCAAATATCAAGTATATTTCCTCGAATTTATCATAAAACAAGGTAAATCTTATGAAATAGTATAATTCTATTATAAAGTGCTATGATTTTTTTTTGGGATTTTTTCCTCTAAGACTTAATCTCACATATCTCTGGGCGTTTATTCCTTATAATTCCTTCCTTAAGTTCTTGTGCCGTTGCTCTCCTAAAACCGCTTTTCGTATTACGTCAGCGGAGCTCGGGTGTCACTTAAACTATCATGCCTTAACTAAGTGAGAACCGGAGCGCCACGACCAGGAGTCGAACTCTCTCCCGAGCGCTCGAGTTCTAACTGTGACCTCGACTGCGAGCGGCGGGACCGCTAGCCCATCGAGGCCTGATCTCTGGGTCTAGGCCTCTCTCAACTATCACGTCCTCTTCTTGGTGTTGAGGGAAATTATATATTATAAATTGTTACGGGATGCTATGAAACTATTATAATAGTTCAAAATTATGGGAAATTATTAAAATTCTTGAAACCATATGCAATTATTAGCTTTACTAGGCAATTATCTAGAACAGGTCATGAACTCGTTGAAAATGCTATAAATTACTAAAATTTTTGTTCTATTATGTACAGTCGTGTGCAGATAAATCTGGGACAGTGTTTTTTTCACATGCAGATTCAGTTAAGAATTTGAAGAATATTTCCGTGGGTTTTCTCTTATCAGAGAGAGTTATGGGTTTCAGTACCTATTAAAGTTTAATGTAACTCTTTCTGATAGCAGGAAATCCATGGAGACATTCTTCAATTCTTAACTGAATCTGCATGTGAAAAAAACACTGTCCCAGATTTATTTGCACACGACTGTACAATAAAATATTAATGATATATGTTGAAATTATTACGACCTGTCAATATTAGGATTAAGTTTTCATTGTCAAGATTTTAAGAAAACTGACAGTTCTGACAATTCCACATTCCAGTTCTACAGTTCTATTCCAGCTACCGAAACACGTTTTGATCCATGATTAAGTTTAGATAGAGGAAACGTATACGAAAGCACAATTTTATATGCAAAGTGGTTCACGGAAGCGGGAAGTTTTAAAAATATTGTTACTTCGTAATTATGCATAGTTGCTCTGGATTCTTGTGTCAAATTGTCTGTCATTGTATGCCATTCAGTAACCATGGAAGATGGAACAGTGGTTCGGTGAACATAGCGCAAAAATAAAAACTGTGTTGATTCTGAACATCGACAATTCCGAATTAATTTCGGGGTTTGTCATCACGGAGTTTCCTCTGCCCATGCCATAAAGGAACCATAAGGTTAGCGAATTTTAAGAAAAAGGTTCAGCTAAAAATTCCAAAAATAAGGAACCAAACAAAAGTGGTAGACCCTGATAACGTTGACCGCATTGGAACTTTAGAGTCCAAAACGTTCAGTTCGAAAACAATGCCGGGCTTATCTAAGACATCTTGAATTCGAATTTTGCGCAAGGCTACTTATAGGGCGATAAAATATTGGAAGCTGAAAAGAAAAATTAATGAAGAAATTCAATATGTTGCGTCATGTTATACAGAAGTTCAACCACCGGGTTTAAAAGTGTATGTAGAAACGGGGAGGTCATCTACCCGGTATAACTTTTAAGAAATAAAAATGGCATTTAACTACCTTAACTGTTATACTTCATTTCAGTTAAATACAATTATTTTCAAAATTATGTCGTTTTCAAAACTTCCCGCTCCCGTGGACCAACTTGTATTTATCCCACAGTTTCATACAATATGATTTGAGAAAAAGTCATAACTTTGCGTTAAATGGTGTTACAGGCAAGAAGCGACGTGTTTTGGAGTCATTTGGCGTATTATTTGAGTTGTCCGCGCCATCATTCTGATTTTATCCGCCTCGTCGCGGCGGGCGCTCTCGTGCTTACTTCGCTGGTCCCGCCCATTTTGGCTACTACGTCTGTCCTTAATAGCCCAATTTCGATGTCTGGGGTAAGTGCATGTGGTTATTTTAGCCTCCTTTCTAATTCTTGTCGAATTGGTTTCTCTCGGGGTATTTCTAGCTGCTATAATCCCGTTACCAGCTGTTTCTGTCCCGTATCGAGATGTGATGATCCCGTTAATAGGTGTCTTCGTCCCGTAATGTAAGCTGCCGTTTGACCGGGCGTTGGTGTCCGATTTCTTTGATCTTAGGATTGGTGACGTCAGGCTTTATGAATTTTGTAGTGCTTCCCCTTCTCGGGCCGAATTCTTTCAATTCCCCTTGAAGTTTAACTGGTGCTCATTTTGATTGAGCTTATGTGGCTGTGACGAATGTCAGCGCATTCGATTGAATCCCTTTAGGATTGCTCGAACATAATCTTTGCTTATAAAATTGGTAATTTGGCTTTAAGCTCATGTTACATTTTGGTTGTGCAACGCTTCCAATGAGCACCCTTGCCTTGGTAATGATATTCACTCTTTAATTTTTAACAGCCTAGTTTATGCATTTAACGTGATTGTAATCGCATTTATACATTTGTTTGTATATTTTGGTTTTTACCATCCCGTTAGCCAGCTTATTTAGGGCAGTGCCATTATTTTAGAATTATTGCGTGCTTCCGGTGTACTGAACGTCTGTATTACAGTATCAAATTACTGACTAACTATTATAGATTTTATTATTGATATGTGTTTTAGTGACTGAGTTATGACTTAAATATGATATTTATTGCATTTAAAATTATTGTGATGTTGGTTAAGCTTAGTTTATGAGTACTCGTTTCTATCTGAGCACATTTCTAGCATAAAAATGGTCATTTGGTTAAAAGGATTTTAGATAAAAATATCCTGGAGAAAATCTCTGTGGAGTTTGCATATGTCTGCATTATGTTAACATTTTTGAAATAAAAACATTTAACACCTTAAATTTAATGAGCTGGACAAGGTAATCAAAAAACTTAAATTGTGAGTTATTATGAGACAAGATATAAAAAAATTAACAAAAACTCCGAAGTCAGAGAAACAGCTCACGGAATTATTACATAAGGTTTGGGAATACATTTTCTAAGACACACCATAAGCACTCACACACAGGCAGAATATACTCGAATACTGAATTATATTACTTTTTAGGTTGTAATTTTTTTTAACCCCATACGTTTACGCAACCTTTTTTACCTATTACTTATGCGAGTACACGCGGCATACTCTTCACCCAAAAGTTCGAGCTAATCCTGTTTCTCGAATCTGTATCTTTTACGTAAAACAATTCGAAGTGAAATTCATCGCGTGCCCGTCCTCCAAACATGTAATATGCAAGTATTCACATTTACATATTTTTCTTCAATCTCATAGAAGCCTCCGGACATCCTAGAGTCACTGGATTCTGATATCAAACTAATTATGAACCCTAAATTCTTGCGCTACTTTTTAGATCTTTTTCTGCTTTATATGTTCTTCTTTCACCTACGTGTGGAGGGGCTCCTGCTTGCTGTTAATAGCTAATGTCACAAGTACGATCACTACTGTCCTACAGAAACCTGATCAGCGAAGTTAAAGTTCTGTCCTGGATGTATGTCGGGGATCACTATGCTTTAAGCTTGCTTTTAAATAATTTGTTACTATTACAAACTAGATAGGTGTCAACTGAATATTTGTCCTTTTGTTAACGCGTTGTGGATTAAATACGATTACTGCCCTTTTACTGTTTTTCAGTATCTGATTTACTGCATTCCCTTGGTCTACTAGCTTATGGTAAATTTCAATTTAATTCAAATTCGAATCATTTTAAATTTAATTTAACCGTTAATTAAGAGCCAATATCTGCGTGTAATCAAACTATTGTTATTAGAGCACCTTTCTTATTGTTACGTGGATAATATTTTCAAAAATGTAATGTATATTGTGCTATCTTGTTCGTGTGAAATAAATAAATAATTGTCGCGATTTAATATTTTTCCGTCCCAATATAGACTGTTGCGCACGGAGATGCATTTCAAATGTGTGTCGCTTATATGTCATGATATAAACGCCTACTTGTCACACAATAATAGTGGTCCTTTCTTGTTGCTATTTATCGTATTCTTCGTTTTGTAGCTAATTTCTCGTCGTATCTTGACTGCCTCTGATGACTCTTCGATACTGATTGTTTTAAGTTTCGAAGTTGGCGCCCTATCTGCTTTATTGTTCTTGCTTGATTCAATTGTCTCACTCTATGTATTTAGCCCACACCCATTTACTGGAATATATGACCTAACTGGATCCAACCCAAATACTATCTAACCTTGGCCACTTACATTAATTCAAAGGAATTAATGCATTGCGAATGAAATAATTATTATCGTGAACAGTTTTCTTTGCAGTAAAAATTCAAAAGGCAACTTTCAAAATTCTTGATGGGCGATGTGATTACTCGGAGACATTTTTGTCATCGGCTTCACATACCTGGAAGTGTTTTAATTAATGACGGTTAATAACAAATATAATTTTTAGAAATATAGATGCATGAAATTCTACACTGTGCGATTATATAGATAAATTAAAAACAGCAACTATCCGATGACTGTTATTATTATTATAAAATCTGCGCCTGAATTTCTCAATCCTCAACCAAGTACAAACTCTAAACTTGTATTTTACGTTGAGTACCTATTATAAAGTTTACAATACAATACCAACAGCAAACTTAAACCAAAGATTTAGTATCCAATTTTAACTCAGTCTAACGTTATAAACACAGCAATGATACAATATTGATTTTGCGTAAATGAAAGTTGGGCCTTGTTATTATTATTGATTATGGTCGCCGCAAGCTTCGAATTTTCCATGCTATCATAAACCAGTTCAATTAATTATGAAAATGGCGCAGTTACGATCCCGAATATCCACGATAACAACGCATCGAAGCTGCCAAATGAGGTCGGTCGTATTAATAAAACCAAACGAGCCACATATCGCCATTTTGATTTTTAATGGCGTATTTTATTCAGAACATACTCGCTTCAACCAGGATAAAGCACTCGTTACTTGGCAACTTTTGAAAATGTTTTAGGACATTATGTTAAACTTACATAAATTTAGTTTGCGTTCAAAAATAATATTCTGGAAGAAAACTTAAAAAGCCATATTCCTCATTTAAAAACAAATGTTCACAAATCCCCTTTACAGTGTTACGAAAAAACTCTTTTCCCTACATCATTTAAAAGGCTTATTTGCCTATAGCCGGCAACGATGTGTAAAATTTATGCCTCTGCCTTTTTAAAGCATTTTCAATACACCCACGCCATTATCGCAGACGTGTTCGACTCGCTGCTTTCAATTTACCACAGTTCTTTATTCGGAAAATAAGGGCAAACCACCAGTCCGATTGAATACATTCTAACCTGCGAGAGCGGAAGCTCCGTCCGAATTAGAATTTACGTGCACTAAACTGTTAGGTGTCGGATTGTTCGCCGGCGTTAATTTAAACTTGCCAATATGCCCCGGCGAAAACTAAAGTAATTTAGAGGAGATGAAACGAAATTGAAAATCCGCGGGATAAAACTCCGGCCGGATGCGCGAAGTTGACGGCAACAAGAAAGTTCCCGCTTTTAGTCTTTGTGTTTCTACTTTTAGCCCCGAGATTCATGAAAAGTTGCCCAGGTTTATTTTTCATCAATAAAATCGCTGGGGCGTAATATTGCCAAATATCATTACTGCCTGTTTTGTTCTTGTGCTTTGAGCCCCCGGTTTCCAACTTAATACACAATCGAATCAACGGTCGATCTTTTGTGAAAGCAGTTTTGTGGTATTATCTGTAGGAAAAAGAATATTCTTTCGCATCGAAGTCGCGTTTATTTGTGTCCACAATACGTTTACCCATAGAAGTACTTGAACTGTTTCTTCAGAAATAGATCTTTCCATTTCTTGTGGCCTTTATTTAGGTATAATGGCATTTATGGAAGAAGAAAATTAAATGCGTTAATCATAAAATCATTTTGCAGTAAAGATTCTTCAAGTAAGAGCTGGTAAGAATTATAACGTCTCTTTCTAATCAAGATTGACTATGACATTATCAAATGATCAATACGAAGTTCAGAAATTATTATTTAAGAAATAGAAGTTAATTATGTAGTACAAAGGCAGCTCAGAAGAAGACCAACAACATGATTATCCTATCCAACAGTCTGAAAGTCTTAGAAATTTGTTACGGACTTTATTAAGTAGGGCGCCACTTGTGTTGCACTAATGGCGTAAACTTAAAAAAAATGGCCGATAGCAACGTCATAACTTTTATCATTTCCAGACAACTAGCTCAAAAAGGCGAAGAGTAGGTATAGTGGGCATAAAGAGGTAACTAATTAATTCGCTAATTAGTAAGAGCAGCGATGATACAATCAATAAGGTCGCCTGCTTCAATAGCTACGACAAAGAAAGTCTGAAAGAAATAATGAATGCCCACAAAACGCAAACAAAATAACATCGGCTAGTACCAAATAATAATTCGTTTATTTACAATAATATCTAAATAACATCCCCGGCTATTAGAGAGGGCATAACGTACATCAGCATAATGACATAATTGCAGATATTTCAGCTTATGCTACCAGTTCAGCTAAGCGACAACCTGAATTAAAATTTACGCTGTGCCGGCAAATGCAAAAAGAATCCTAAAAGATGAATTATTTATACAGCGACTAACATAATAGTCCATTTATATTAGACCTATAATGGTCGATCAGGAAAAAGAAATTATAAAGTTTTGTCGTTTGGAGGTTATACGCACCAATGGAAGAGCTTTCAAAAACAAAAGAGTTCCCCACTCCCAAGTGGTAGCTTCACCCTCAAAAACCAGCCCTAACACACTGCGGTAGTTTTTAGCGTTTTTCTCAGAAACCATTGGTTACACTGATAATTTTATAGTACTAAAAATGTTCCTTACAAAGTTCTCTACAAAAAAGATTTATTGCCCATTCCTTTTGCTCCAATGGATTTCGAGCAATAAGCGTTTTTTTTGTCATACCATTGTTAAATGAAGACATAGGTACAGAAGGGGTCGAGAGACTGGGGTAAAGTAGCCAACCGGCTATAAACGCTGTGCGGTGAAAAGAAACCTCAGCTCAGGGGAAAGCCGTGTCTTGCACTCCCAACACGGCCGTACCAAGACCGCTGGGTGATATGTGATCTTAGATTGCATCCTTCTCGTGGTGGCCCTGTTTAAACTAAATCCAGCGGATCTAGACTGGGGCAGTCGATAAACACCCCCCCAAGCCAAGGTGGAAGCGATCGTGCTGAGGGCTGAATGGCAAATGGGTTAATGTTGCCTCGAACGATGCCCCTAGGATACCAGGCGACCTCCTACTGTATTTAGCCTTACCCCCGCAACGGGCTCTGCGGGGGTGGACCTTTATTTCCCGTCTACTCGTGGGAACATCATGGAAAAAGATGAACTCTCTCTCTCTCCCTCCCCTCCCCCCATCCCTGAGCAGAGTGCTTCTACTGAGGCCTCTGCTAACCCCCTCCCCTCAAATAATACGGAGAGCCCCATTCCCGGGGCCTCCACTACTAAGCCGGAAGGTGCTCCCGAAGGGGCCCTCGAGGAAATAAAAATCGAACAACTCAGCCTCCAGGGACCGACAAAACGGAACCTGAGTGGGGCTGAAAAGAAAAGACGAAGGAAGGCTAAGGCGGCGGCTACAGGCTCCGAGGGGACTGGGCTGACACCTATGCCTTCCACATCCGGTGCCGCGGGCAGCAAAGCGGGGGGCATTAAGCGTGGCCATTCGGATGGCAGCACCCCGCCTAGCGCGCAGCGGATGGCAAAAAAGAGTCGGGCGGCTACGTTGAGGCCGTCCACTTACAGCCAAGCGGCCAATAGCGCCATGAGGGTTGCCATCTCGGAGTTTAGGTACCCCGAGGTGAAGCTGTCTGGCGCACAAGCGACCCTGGTCCAGCAGGGGCTGGACTCGATTGTGGATGATCTCCCCCTGGGGGACTCCCAACCGATGTTCTTGCCCCGGTTTGACGAGTTTCGCTGGGCCGAGCTAGGCGTTATTTACATAACATGTGCCGACGAGCCGTCTAAGTTATGGCTCAAGGAGAACGTGGCGAAAATCCAACCTTGGAAAGACGCCAAATTAAAGGTTTTGGAAGGGGAAACCCTTCCGAAGCTGAGAAAGCTTATCGCCTGGGTGCCCGGCGCGCCGGACCCCACCGATAAGATTTTGCAGCGGCTCCAGCTTTATAGCCCGGGCCTCCAGACTAAGTTGTGGAGAGTCCGAGACCGTCACGAGGAGCCCCATTCGGTGCGCCTCGTGCTCGGAGTCGATGAGGCCTCCGCAAGGATTCTGGAAGGCCAGGGCTATAAGGCCTACGCCGGTACGAAGAGGGTGTCTTTCACGGACCCCAAAACCAATCGCGGGACCGAAGGACCTTCCGAGGAACCACAGGGACCGCCAGAGGTAGCCTCCATGGAGGTAAGTGCCGAGGAGGAAGGCGGACACTAACTTCTCTAGTTAGATGGCTGACCTTCAAATCCTCCAGATTAACTTGCAACATAGCACCTCTGCGACTAGTTTAATTAGTCGTCAGATGGCTATGGGGCACACAGATGTCATCCTAATACAGGAACCCTGGGTTCACCAGGGCAATGTAAAAGGATTAGATGGTGCTGGGACAAATTATTATTGTTCCAACACTAGCCCAAGAGCTTGTATCTGCGCTGCCAAGCAACTGAACGCTCAATTAATACCAGAATTTTGTTTCAGAGATCTGGTAGCCATAAGGACGAGTCTCGTGAAGGACGGTGGGAGGACAAACCTTGTTGTTTGTTCGGCCTACCTCCCTTATGACTCTCCCGACCCACCACCGACTCAGGAACTAATGAACCTGGTCAATTATTGCAAGGAAAAGCGTTCCCCCTTGCTAATCGGATGTGACTCGAATGCCCACCACACGGTGTGGGGAAGTTCAGACGTCAATGCCAGAGGAAGGGATCTCCTGGAGTATCTGTCAACTACAGACCTTGAGATTCTCAATAGGGGAAGTTCCCCCACTTTTGTTACTCCCAGGCGACAGGAAGTAATTGATTTGACCTTGGGATCCACGCAGGTAACCCAATGGACAAAAAACTGGCGAGTTGTACCGGAACCATCCCTTTCGGACCACCGGTACATCCGATTCAGCCTGGAGCTGCAACACAGCGAAGGTGCAGCGTATAGGAATCCCAAGTCTACCGACTGGGCTGCCTTTAAGGTGGACCTCTCGAATGGACTACAGGGAATTTCCTATAGCACTCGCACCACAAAGGAGGTAGAAGAGCACCTCAGTATTATCAATACTGCGGTCAAGGCTTCTTTTGAAAGGAGCTGCCCGCTACGACGCGCAAAAAGGGCAAGGAAAGTACCATGGTGGAACTCCGAGCTCCAAATGCAACGTAAAGAGACACGCAGGCTCCTAAATAGGGCAATGCGTACAAAGTTCGTATGCGATTGGGACTGTTTTAAACAGGCCCAACGCAATTACAAAGATTCTATTCGTAGATCTAAACGAGAGTCCTGGAAGGCCTTCTGTCTCGACATTGAAGGACTACCAGAAGCAGCTAGACTGCATAAGACGCTCTCAAAAAATCCAAGAGCCAAGCTGGAGTGCCTAAGGCTCCCTTCAGGTGACCATACGGCCACTGATGAGGAGACCCTAAGGCATCTCCTGGAGGTGCACTTCCCAGGCTCTGTGGCTGAAACTGGTGATGTTCCACTAGTAAGGGCTCCCCGCATTGGCATTAGCCCAATGGACTGGGAGATAGCCTCGAAAGTGGTAACACACGAAAAGATCAGGTGGGCGATAAGCACATTTGATCCGTACAAAAGTCCAGGGCCAGATGGCATTTTTCCGGCACTTCTACAGGAAGGGCTGGATTTGCTCATCAGGCCACTCTACAACATATTCAGGACCTGCCTTGCTTTCGGGTATACACCAGTAGCGTGGAGATCCGTTAAGGTGGTCTTTATACCAAAGGCAGGTCGAACCTCGTTTGACCTGGCCAAATCATTCAGACCTATCAGCTTAACCTCATTTCTACTTAAAACGGTGGAAAGAATGGTGGATAGGTACATAAGAGACGGCGCATTAAGGATAATGCCGCTGCATCCAAACCAACATGCTTACCAAATGGGCAAGTCAGTGGAATCGGCCCTTCATACTATCGTTTTTAGGATAGAGAAGGCGCTGGAACACAAAGAACTGGCCCTAGGTACTTTTTTGGATATAGAGGGCGCGTTTGACAACACTGCCTTTGAGTCCATCTGCACTGCGGCAACGAACCATGGAATAGAGCCCACCATTGTTCGGTGGATGAAATCCATGCTAGAAAACCGCAGGGTAACCGCCACTCTAAACGAGGATACCGCAAAGGTGACCGTCAGGCGTGGGTGCCCGCAGGGGGGAGTACTCTCGCCCTTGATGTGGTCCCTCGTCATAGATGGGCTCCTGCGTGACCTCAACGGAGCCGGCATATACACGCAAGGCTATGCAGATGATCTTGCTATACTCGTAAGAGGAAAATTTCCACATGCCATCTGTGGGGTTACTCAAATTGCCCTCAGAATCGTGGAAAGATGGTGCATAGGGCACGGATTGTCGGTAAACCCCGACAATACCGAACTTGTCCTATTCACAAGGAAAAGGAAGATAGAGGGCTTTGTTGACCCAGTACTCTTCGGTACCCCTCTGAGGGCCGCCGGAAAAGTTAAGTATCTGGGAGTAATCCTGGACGCCAAACTGACCTGGAAGGAGCACTCGGAACGACAAATACAAAGGGCAACTGCCTCCTTTTGGATGTGTAGACGCACCTTTGGAAGCACGTGGGGTCTTAAACCGAATGTCATCATGTGGATGTACACCGCGGTGATAAGACCCCTCATCACATACGCTGCACTTGTATGGTGGCCGCGGGCCACCTTAGCTAGCGCAAAGAAACGCTTCGGCCAACTCCAACGGCTAGCTTGTCTAGGAGTGACGGGAGCAATGCGAACAGCACCCACAACGGCCCTGGAAGCCCTTCTCGGACTCGTGCCCCTTCATCTAATGATTGAGGCTGAGGCTAGAAGGGCGGCTTACAGGCTTAAGTGTGGGGGCCAGTGGACAAAGGTAGGAGGGACGCTGGGGCATTCGAGGGTCCTGTCATTTATGGCAGGGGCTCACGATACCCTCAGCATGAGGAGTGATCGTATGGTCCCCTAGTTTTCCTTCAATAGGCCATATAAAACAGTCATCCCTTCTAGAGAGGACTGGATTGCCCGTGGCCATAACCTCCTTACTCCTAAGGGACTTATCTGGTTCACAGACGGCTCTAGGACGGAGGCTGGCGTAGGGGCGAGCGTCTATGGCGAATCACCTAGAGTGAAGCGTGCGTTCTCACTGGGCAGGTACGCCACCGTATTTCAGGCCGAGGTGTTTGCCATCCTGGCCTGTGTTTATGAAAACCTAGACAGAGGTTTTACTAACAAGCATATCTACATCTGCTCGGATAGCCAGGCCGCTCTCTTAGCCCTGAATTCCTTCAGGGTGTCTTCGGAACTAGTGTCTGAATGTCGAGCGGCGCTAACGAGACTCTGCGTGCAGAACTCTGTAAAGTTGCTGTGGGTACCAGGTCATAGCAACATTGACGGTAACGAAGAGGCGGATCAGTTGGCTAGGCAGGGCTCCAATGGTGACCCGCCTGGACCCGAGCCAATTCTTGGGATACCATATTGCAACGTAAAGCTAGAAATGAAGAAATGGGTCTGGACCCGGTTCCTTCGTGAATGGTCTTTACAGCAGGGACTAAGGCAAGCTAAACTCTTTATTGGGGAGTTATCGCTGTCGACGTCCAAAGAGCTTCTAAAACTCAGTAAGAAGCAAATTAGGATCGTAACAGGACTCCTAACAGGGCACTGTCACCTCAACAAACACCTGCACAGAATCGGTATCACAAATGATCCGATCTGCAGGCTATGCGGGGAAGAGGAAGAATCTTCCCAGCACATATTATGCCAGTGTGTCAGACTGATGACCCTGCGACACAAACACTTCGGCGCAGCGTTTTTACAACCGGAGGATATAAGGCTCATCCCTATAGGCCAAGTGCTAGCCTTTGCGGTTGGTACCGGCCTGTTCAAAGACGAGATATAAAAAGCGGTACGCACAATGGGCCTCAGGCCTGAGTGCCGCGGGGTCAACTCCCGCACCGCAAAAGAAGAAGAAGAAGAAGGGGATTGCTCAAG
>OW679196.1:7041179-7159328 GCA_940337035.1 Agriotes lineatus | reverse complement strand
ATGAAATCAAGTGTGCTCAATAATTAACCCAATTATCGCCAATTTTTTTCCGAAAATAGCCCAGATTTCGCTTTGTCGCAAAAGCATAAATTTTTTAGCGAACAAAACTATCCGGGTAGCCCAAAAGGCGAAAAATCGCCCATACTGGCAACACTGTCCGCAATGGCTATGGATTTGCAGAGGCAAAAATCGAACTTTTGCGCATGCGCAGTTGTTTTCGCTTGAAAATGTGATCAGCGGTTCCACAACAATAGGCTGTGGTTGAAACATACGAGTTGGCAATTCTGTTAACTACTCTACATTTTAAACTTTTTTTTCACTATCAATCAAGTAAGCAACACTTACAATACGTCATTTTAGAAAAGTAGCTTAAATTTACACAATGTCTTCAGGCTATTGCCGATGACTTCCAGCCCCCATGTTTCTTTAAATTTAGAGTATCTACTCCGCTATTTGCTAATAACGTTGCAGATGTGCTTCGAAAAGCATGGCCAGAGTACAAGTTCGGATTAGGGAGATTCAAGAACTTTGCAATGACATATGGTATTTTATAGAATGTATTTTTGCCTACCGGTTGGTTTTGGCACTTTCCTTTTTCATATCTCATAAAAAATTTTGACTGTTTTGCAACGTTTGCATTCTTCTTTTTAACTGCAACATATTTTTTAAATATGTCAACAAAACCAACATTTGCAGTGCTGTTAGTAATGGTAAATAATCTAGAAACTTTGTTTTTAGTTTTTCGTGTATTAACCAAGACAAAATTGGGCTTCTCTTCTATGTCTTCGTTCAAGAGATTAACGAATTCGTCTACCCGACATGCCCCTGCAACACCTAGTACTATAACTACCTAAAAAATACAGAAATATTAGTTATAGATTTTCATTAATTTGACAGCTGCTGACGTACCTTGGTTAATAAATAAATTTCATCTGGGGCATCAGTTAAAAAGTGGTTAATCTCTTCCCGTGTAAACACATTCGATTTTTTTGGCTGATAACAATCGTTTTTCCGCTTCAAGAATGCGTGTAGTCTCAAATACTTCGAAATGTCTTCATTGTCATTTATTGAAATTGTTGTTCGTAACCATGAGTACTCACACCACAAGCTTGAAGGGGATTTAAGCTTTTGAGAACGTTCCAGAAAATAGGCCAGAAGCACGTTTTCTTCAATCGATCTAACTTTCTTCTCCTCGCACCACTGTTTAAATGCTTTGTACATTGCTTCGTAACGAATTTTTAAATTTTCTGGATATAACTGCAAGGATGCAGCTTTTGCCGCCTTATTGATCTCAAAATCATCTACTTTGTCAACTTCACCACTAATTATTACCGTTTCCATTATTTTTAATCACAATAATAATGACTGACAATGACAATTGATATTGTTTATGTTTTTCTAGAAATGACAAACGGTTACTATAGTACCAATGCAAAGACCACTGATGAAATTTCTCTAACAAATGTTTGGAATAAACTCATAAAAATAGATGTTAACAGATAATATAATGTGTTGATAGTGACAAAAATAATATACTTTACACAGGAAGTAAGGATTTACTCTACCTCACCTTTTTAAATCCCTCGCTAACGCTCGGGATTCAAACAATGTTCGGTACAGTAAATCCTATTTACTTCCCTTGTAAAGTAATATACTATTTTTCACTACCTTCCTTGCAAGTGATCCTTACACTGTCTGAGTTGAGGGATGTAAGAAACATTTACAATAGTTATTTAAGCATCAAGGGAAGTAAGTAGCTTTTACCTGTCGAGAACGAGTTTGCCAGCCCGAGCGAGCGAGGGCTGGCAAAGTTCGAGACTGGTTATAGATAGTTACTTCCCGAGCATGCTTATAACATTTTTCTCCATGCCCAACAAAAATTTGAATAAAATATCCTATTCAATTTACCACCTTCTTTAGGCCCATTACGTTGGGCCATTCTGTTCTGTTACACAACCCGCACCTGCCTTCTCCTGCCGCCGCCTGACCAAAGAAGGGGGCCCTCGGGGCTCCGCTCCTCACCAAGGGGGCCGTCTATGCTCCGCCCCTTTCCAAGGGGGCCCTCGGGGCATCGCCCCTCTACAAGGGGGCCCCCGGGGCTTCGCCCATCTCCAAGGGAGCCCTTGGGACTCCGCCCCTCTCTTAACAAGTTTTTAAATTTCAAATAGGTTAGGATCAGTTAAGTTCAAACCCATCAGATCACTTATAGAACTAAAATTACTTTAATAACAAGCAATTCACTTACTTCCCTTGGGGAGTAGGTACTTACTTCCCTAATGTCATGAAAACCAGTAAACAAACAGTAAAATCAGTTTACCTGCAATGGATATGTCAAAGTAAGTGTAACTTACTAGATGGGCATGGAGAAAAAAATGTTACCGTTTCCATGACAATGTACTTACTTCCCTAGAGAAGTGAATTACGTACATCCCGCATTTACTATAACTGACGAGATGCCATGTTTGCCATTTGATTAACATGAAGAAAACCATTATCGCTCGTACTATAATCCATTTTTAATCAGAATACAAGCACAAAGCTCACAAAACAGCACTCGCAATCGTATTCACGCATTTTTCACAGTGCGTCTATAACTGTCAAACAAAACGTCACAGCACTGTAGCAACGCCTCAAGCTCCGACATAAGCTACTATAATTTAGAAAATTGAATAATTTTGCGCTATTACCATTTATTTTACATAAGGAAATATTGGTAGTGAAAAAAATTATGTACTTACACAGGATGTAGGTAAGATTTACACTACCTCGGACCTCGCTGCCCTCGTTCGCTGCGCTCACTCAGGCATCAAACGGTCTTCGGTAGTGTAAATCTTACCTACATCCCTTGCAAAGTAATATACTATGTATTTATTAATCGTAAATAAAATGTAGTATCTTAGATAAACAGAGGTAGTGTGAATATTGATAACTTTTTTTTGTACATTTATTCGACAAGAGATAATAAAGTTATATATTCCCCACTGAATTGAGAAAATGGTGCATTGAAAATGACTGGGGAATATAGACCACTAAAACTGAAAAACAATTTGTGTGTAGTTTTTGCAATAATATTGTCGCGGGGCTAGATAATGAATGGAATAAAATGCAGGTTATTTAAATATCGCAATGATGAATTATTATTGCTACTGACACCAGGTTTGCACATACAGGGTGCCCGAATTTCGTAGGGATAACATGGGTAACTTTTGTATTTGAAGAGATAGAAAGATGGTTAAATTCACAAAAAGGTGCAGGTTTGAGAGCTCATTAAGAATCCATCTTCAAATTTTACTTGTCATGGCCCACTTGTCTAAAATTTAAAAAAAAAACAAAATCTTCTAATTTCTTTTATATGCCGTAACTTTTTTGTTACTTAAGATATTGAGATGCAATTTGAACTAATTTGCATGGTAATTTAAATACATTTATTGGCACTTATTAAAATCAATTTTATTTGTGCAAATTTTTTGTAATCTAACCTAATCTCAAAATTTTAAACTGGTACCGTACAATTTTTTTGGCCCTTTTAAGAGAGGATTTTTTTCTGAATGCAATGATGTATTACATGATATGGAAACTTCTTCAAAATTTTGAAAAACTGAGCTTATTCTTTTTACAGGCAGAAATCACTAGTGCCATTATTACAATAACTTTGTTTTTTGTTTATCACGTTATCTGTGAAATTATGTTTCGAAACAAAAAGCAGGCTTATCATCATACGTGCCTTCCAGTAGTGTCAAAGCAAAGCTTCCCAAATCTTTGGCCCCGCCGTTTTCTTCTCTCGTAAGGGGACATGATTCAGTCTTCGCCCCATTAGTGGATCTTCCACAAGTGCCGCCCCGATTTCGACGCCTCCGTTCCTGCGTCTGTTGCAGTAGGCACGCCGTTAGCTGCCGTCTCGCCCACGCTTAACAGGTTGCCAACAAAAGGTAGCATGTGTGCATGTAACTTGAATATTTTTGTGGCTAACTTAATGTATTTTAGCCGCTAGCATTTATAATCCATCACCTGTTGTTTGTGGTGGCCTAATTTGAATATGTTTGTCGCTAACTTAATGTATTTTGCCCGTAGCATTTATAATTAATCGCCTGTTGTTTGTGCTGGCCTAATTTGAATACTGTTGCCGCTAACTTAATGTACTTTGGCCGCTATCATTTATGATTTATCACCTGTTGTTTGTGCTGGCCTAAATTGAATATTTTCGTCGCGAACGCTTTGCGGCTTAGCCTTTGTCAATTAGAGATTCACGTAATTGGCCGATCAAGACCTGTTAGATAATTAAATTCACGTAACTGGCCTACCACGGCCTGTTGTTTATTTAAAAAGTATTATGACCACTTATGTATAATTAGAGACAAAGCGTCTCCCAGCTGGGGCTCTAGATTTAGGTGTAATTTAATCGTTGTAGTCCTGTGTATCACCCAGTTTACATGAGCCAGACCAATAGACGAGTATTTGAACTAAGACCTTATAATTACAACGAATCTGTGCATGCCCTTTTCAGGTGAAGGTTATTGTATAAAGATTTATGTACGGCGAAGCCTGAGCGTTGGAGCGTCACAGATAAGTTTGGTGACGCTTGCCGCTGCAGCGACGAGGTTCGCGAGGCCGAGTTCCCGTATTACACCCCGCTTGACCTTCAAGGTTGGGTTAAACGTTTCCTCTGATTGGACTTTGTGGCGCCCTTTTCTTTTGCAACACCCTATACATACCGACCCGCTTGCCCTATGGTGTACCGTTTTAGGACCACGCCCATCTCCCTGAGCGTACGTGAGCCGCGGCCTTTAACCTGTTTTGTAGCGATTTCCAGGGTAAGTGTGGACGTTTCCCGGACTTGTTTGAGTATTCGGCTCTCACTCATCCCTGAGTGTCGTAAAACCAGTTTGATATCGTAACAAAATGTAAATCTTCGTCTGTCAAATTTGTAAGCCAAATTTTAGATTGTTTTTTGAAGTTATTACTTGTAATTTTAATTTTATTAATTAAGAGTAATTGATTGAATTTGTTATATGTTCTTTCATTCTACCTTAACTAAGTGTAGTATATGACTTGTTGTTGCAGGCTTCGATATGTAGTTGGCGTCTTAGTCTTCTCCAGCGGTTTAGTAAGCAACAACTGGGGCCTAGTTTTAGTTTGAGTTGCGGGTTGGAATCGGTAAGATTGTAACCGGCGAACCACATGTTTTCTGTCGTAGAATAAAGGCACAAGTACGCTACAATTACAGTTTATTCATTTACATTCCCAGTGCAAAGTACACAGCGACAGCACTAAGAAGAGATTCTACCAAAGCATAGTAAAAAATATATAGTTTTTAGAGGTAGTTTTTTAAATATAAAAAAATCGTAATCTGCTTCCTAGGTTGTTAATGTGAACATCCCACCTTAAAAACTCATCTATTGTTATTCCTAAATATTTGACAGTGCTAGAAGACTGGACACTTTCCCAGTTACAGCTTACATGTTTACACTTACTTTGGTGAATTTTTAGCTTAGTGATATTACTCTGTTTGGTTTTATTTATGCTGAATGTTAAGGTAGTTTTTCATAGTTTAGTGTTAAAATATTAGCATCCAGCCAGGTTTTGATACTTGTCAAATCCTGTTCAGCAACTTCCTTTACTTGGGACTAGTAAGATCCCTCAAGGAACAATACCGTGTCATCAGTGTATGATATAAGTTTACCATTTAACTTTAAATTTAATAGGCCATTGATGTAAATTAAAAAAATAAAGGACCAAGTACTTTTCCCTGAGGTACACCACATTTAACCACTGTTTCGTTACTTTTTATGTTATTGATTACTACAGATTGTATTCTGTCTAAAAGATAAGTTTGAAACAAATTATGGATATGACCCCTGATACCAATGGTTTCAAGTTTCTGTAGTAATAAATTATGGT
The DNA here is from genome assembly GCA_940337035.1 of Agriotes lineatus. NCBI lineage: Eukaryota > Metazoa > Arthropoda > Insecta > Coleoptera > Elateridae > Agriotes > Agriotes lineatus. The sequence continues at coordinate 7,153,430 of OW679196.1, read as the reverse complement.
TTACAGTGTCAAAGGCTTTTTTAAGTCTAAGAATATGGCTGAACAGGGTATTGCGTTATCAAGAGCCGAATAAATATAATTAGTTAAAAGTGCTACGGCGTCATTAGTGCTCTTGTTCTCAGTAAAGCAAAACTGTTTCATAGATAAAATATTATTTACTGGAAGAAAAGATAAAAGTCTTTCAAATATTTTGGCAAAGTTAGATATCAATGAAATAGGGCGATAATTATTTACATCATCAAATGAATTACTTTTTGGAGTAGGTGTTATTATGTATTTTTTTCAACAATTTGGAAAATAACTTTGTGAAAAGCACACATTGAATAGTTGGCAAAGGGGAAGGGAGACACTATCCACAATATTTTTTAACAATTCGAAGAAATCCCATCATGCCCAGGCACTTTTCTATCCTTCAATTTTTTTATATTTTTGATTACCTCATCGGGGGTGGTAGCTGTAAGAAAAAAAGTATTGTTAGTAGGGGTTATATTTTTCGACATTTTATTCTGTTCATTTTCATTCATATTAATTTTATTGGCAAGGTTTTGCCCGATATCTGTAAAGAACTCGTTAAATTTATCTGGTGTGATAACACATGGAGGTTTCGCGTTATTTTGGTCATAATTAAGAGACATTTTGGCAAGTTGCCAAATATTCTTAGCGTCTTTATTAACATTTCCAATTTTATTCTCATAGTAAGTTATTTTCAGCTGTTTTATTATGCTTGGTATGAGGTTTCTGTGAGTTTGATATGTTTGTTTTATTACGTTGTTTCCTGGATTTACGATTGTGTGCTTATACAGACGGTCACACGCATTGAGTGCCTTGATAACACCTTGCGTTATCCAAGGATGTCTTTTGAACTCTTTAGAATTTAACTTTTATTTGGTGATGGCTTTTTTCTTTTCAACTATTATTGTGTTAACAAGTACTATTTTGCACATAGCTCAGGTTTTTATCCTTGACGAAAATATATTTTGAACCCAGCAGATATAGAGTGAACATTTAAAAAACAACTCTTTTTTGCTTTGATATTTTCAAAATTTTTAGTTTTAAAAATTCCACTTCAGAGGGAAGCTCCGAGTAAAGCCATTTGCTGATGTTTTAATCGAATTTTTATGTTCTTTAACCCTAGCTTTTACATACCTGGATGTGTCTCCGGTATATTTCCCACGTTCACAAGGAAACTAACATACAATTTTTGAATGCTGTTTTTCATAGAATGGTTTAGTCATGTAAGAACGGGCCGCGAGGTAATCACCGTTATGAATATCGCCCTAATATTGAACCTATTTCCAATTCATCTAATTTTGTCAGACATGCCTTGAATATAAGGTATAGTTAGAGTATTACAGTTTTGAGAGTCATTTCTCTATATGTGCGTGATGTTGTTTCGTGTATTGATAATGTTCTAAACAAGTCTTTGGATAGCTATTATCTTTTAAAACATTTATAATAAATTTTTCGAAAATTGCATTAAATGTGATTTCATTTGATACTGGAATTCATTTATTCATGCATTTCTCGTTTTTAGTGTTCATTATTTCTTGCGTAGTTTAGATGAAAAGTCAGATCACGGTTTCATGTTTGAATGTTTTGTAAGATAATTTTTGCTTGGATATACAGGGTTTTCAAAGTTAAGTCGGCACTATTGCTAACTTCGTTATTATTGGAGCTACAAAATCAGTTAAATAGACAAACTAGTAGTATTTTTTCCCCAATTACGATGGTGAAAACGGAATCAAAATCGAACATCGCGTTCGCGAGTTATATCAAAAAGTTCAATTTTTTCAAATAGGACACTCAGTATACAATATTCATAATCGATAGGAAATTGAATTTTGAGCAAAAAGTGTCCTATGTCCTTTTATTCTAATGCCAAAAATGACAAATTTATTGATAATTTTTCAAATTCGTCAAAGTGGCTGTGTTAGTGGCAATTTATTATCGTATGGCATGCTTTATTATCTTCATAGAAAACTGGTACAGGCAAATTTGAACAGATTTAATTGACCTGTAATAACAAATTCAAACAAACTCCTGCCACATAAAACTGTCAAGATGACATCTTTAAACGAAGCTCCAGAAACCATCATTTGAACCAGATTGAGAGTTGGGGTAAACATAATGGCAATTGCGAGTGAGCTCATTGTTAAGAACACGGTCTTATTTGCTAAGAAAGACTAGCGATACTGAAACAATTAGAAGAAAACAAGCCACAATTTTGCAAGTAAAATTTTCTAAAATTATGGTAACTTGATATTTTCAGTCTTAGTTTTCTGTGAAAGCAATGATACATATTGCTACAATCCTTTATGATTTTAGATTAATTTAATTGCATTGAATAATTTACTCTCAGGGTGTTATCACGTTATATTCTATCTTACCTTTATTGGTCCTCAGCTAACACGCGTTTATAACAAAATCAATTGTTCGGCTCTCAATCTCGTTGGGTTACTGCAGAAATTTAATTAGGACATGCACAAATAAAACACATAAATATGAGGCAATTAACATGTATTCATTATAAATTTGTATTTTTGAATATTTATAGTTTTACGTTCTGGGCTATTCAAAAATTATACGCCGCTTCTTGTTTTAAGCATTTATTTACAACGATTACTTACGATTTATCTTAACTATTTACAAAGCAAACTATTAAACGCTGAACACAAATTATTTATAAACTACAGGAACTATTTCTAACAATGATACACTTATTTATTTATACACGACTTAACATTAATTATTTATATGATTATATTTATTTGTTATACACTCGTTATTTATTTCCTAGAGTTATGTACACACGAGTTTATTTATATTGCATCTTTACGCGCTTCGAGTTGGATGAGAACTGCCCACTATTCCTGCGGGCGCGTATTTATATTGCCGGATAATTCCTTCTGGATACTTCGCGAGCGAGCTCGATTAATCCAGAGACGCTGACGTGTTCGCGCGCAAGGTCGTTTCTCGAATATTCGGGACTCTGACTCACGCGCGGCTTCAAGGTCGTGACACTGCCTCCGCCTTATGTCGTTCTCAAATGATCGCGACGCTGAGTCAGATGTCTGCAATGGCCTGACCCCAAGATCGTTACAATAGATTTAATCAAATTATCGTCAGTAAATTTAGTATTAAATTGAATTTAGATAATTAATACAGTTTGTCTACATGCCGTTTATTTTAATGTTTATTGTTAAATTGTTTCATAACGTTTTGCTTGTCTTTAATTTATTTACAATTTACTTTCTTCAATTTTAAAATTTTTCAGTTAAGGCTAGTCATCCATATAGCTTAAATCGTTTTTACAATGTGTTGTCTTTAATTTTCATTTGATTGACTTCAAATTTTTTCTAATATCCTTAACCCAATATTACTTCGAGTTAGGGTTGCCAGATTCATAACCAACGTTTCCTGGACAATAAGGGGGGGGGGGTATGTAAATGTATATACCATATCTACTATCTACTAAATAATACATTTGTAAAATAAATTTATAAATTCATAAAAAAATACTACTACCACGTAACCAAGTACCAGTACCAACTACCATTTATACTTTTCATTTGATTTGGACAATTTTATAAGTGTGTTTCCTTCACGCCCGTTTAAAAATGTTGAAAATTCTGTGCAAGGCTTTTACTACATCAAAAGACATGTGATTTCTTTCTTTTGTCCAAAGATTATTTAGCGGGCTAAATAGTCGTTCGCAAAAAGCATTGCTGACTGGTATTGACAGGACAAATAAAAAAAATTTTTGAGATTGGTAAAATTTTGGTTATCTTTTTTAGACAAACAAGCCCAAATTTTATCGTTTGGCATATCTTTCGGAAGGGTATCAAATACAGTTTTAAGACATGCAAACTCGGAATAAAGTGAGTCAATATCAATAACACCTTCAATTTTTAAAAATTCTGGAAATTCAGATAACAAATCCCAAGTTAGAAGTAGTTTTTCTGATTTAAAAGACAATAAACTAAATTTTTTGTAAAATGACTGAACTACATTCGCATCTTTCTTCCACGCATGTAATGGATATCTGCAGCAATTTGTGTACCAGTGATCTAAATGTATGTATTTTTCTTCACTTAAAATTTTAAAAGTGGACCGAAATTACATTAAAAACAGGTAGGTTTTTGATGGAATTTTGCATTCCGGGACATTACCTTAAAATTCCGAGACACGGGACAGAGCAATGAATTCCGGGACAATCCCGGAAATCCCGGCCACCTGGCAACCCTACTTCGAGTACTGACGGTTGTTTTCCCAATTTTCGTATGGATTCTTCTAAAAAAACTCAAAACTTGAAGAAACAATTGCTTTTTTTTTAAATTGGCTAAGTACTGGATATAAATTGTAAATTGATTTTATACGTATTTTTTTATTTTTTAATCCGACGAAAAATAAGGACAAAAACCTGTAAAAACTATACACATTTTGACGATCGTGGGAGTTTCCCTTCCGACCGTGAGTAGGTGAAGCTACTTACTCCACGCAGTTTTAAAGTTTCCGAGAATACATGCCAACCGGTCCCAGCGCTCTGCATCTATAGGTGTAGCAAGAGGCAACCCTGACTTATTTTGTTGTGATGCGTCTTGTCTGAATTGTAAATGTTGTTTTTGAAAACAAATCTGTCTGTTGTTAATCGTGCAAATGGAGCGTTCTAGAAATACAAGAAAGGACGGGAATGCGTATAGAAAAACTAGCGTTAGACACCGTTTGAAACGGTGTGTAGAAAAATCTGGTGTGATACACGCACACAACTTTGTTTTACAGTGATCTTATAATTAGCCAAAAATTATATTTTTGATTTTTAAGCATTTGTCAAAAATTTTAAAAAATTACAAATTCTAGAGAAACCGTACAAACTAGAGCGTTCGTTGAAGAGACAAATTTTCTCTAAAATTTTCAGCTGAATTCAAAAATGTAATAATATACCGGGCGTTCTATTTAAAATAGGAGTTAATAAAAAACAAAAGAAACCCATTTTAGAGGTATTCAACTGAAAACTCACCTACCTCACATCAATATACATTAAAAATATAATAACAATTATAGCCCCTCTATTTACAAATAGTAGCGACATCGTGGGGCAAACCTGATGCAAACATGAAAATACAAAAAGTTACTAAACGATACGAGCAACGGAGGGATATTTAAAATTTCAGTGTAAACAGTGAAAAAATAACAGATTAATCATTACAATTTTTAACTCAGAAAAACTACTATATACATTTTTGGTAGAATCTTTGAGTCCATTTTTTAACAACAAAATACATTCGTGAGCGAATATAACAATTTACATTTTTTTTAAATTCCACTACAATTACCAAAGTTAACATCCAGATTCAACTGTAGAATCTGGTTTTCTAGTGCTTGCATGTGAGTGTAATTTATTTTATTTATTGCAGAAACATTAGTTTTAAAAATTGCCTCAATTTTAGTAAAAAATTTAAAAGTTAACCATATGAAACTGCGACTCTGAGAAATGTACCTGCAATTTACGTTTTAAAGTATGTGTGTAGCCCGCAAGTTCGCAAGGAAGTCCGCAAGTAAGTCCGCAAGTCCGGAAGTAAAAGTCAAATTACCACTTACTTCCCAAACTCGTTTTGTACGCGATCACGTTGAATAATATTCAACCATGCATTTTCCCTACTTTCATTGTGCGGTATTCTGCATAGCTGAAACCCTTTTCTGCCACTACATTTGTCGACACAACACCCTGGCATTTCCACGTCCTTGACTTTAAATTAGCCGCCGAAAAGAAAAACACGACAAATGTCACAGATTATGCAACTTCCTTGTCAATTTTTAAACATGCTAGGGACTTTAAGGGATACCAACGTGCTTTTCTTACATTTAATTTTAAAAGATTCCGTTTTTACGTGTATGCATTTTCAAAAAATAAAAGCTGACAATTAAATTATAAATGTCATAATGACACAAGTTGTTTACAGAAAAACCTGACGAAAATAAATTTTCTAATAATTTAAAAAAAGCAGTTTTGCCAATTTTATCTTGACTTTTAAAAATTTTTATAGGAAAAAAACGTACATTATTTGTAAATAGAGGGGCTATAATAAAAATATAAAGTTTGAACATGGTTCGAGCCGTTTTTGAAAAAATCGAAAAAAAAACACTGAAAAATCACAAGAGCAAACACCTTACGGTTATGCCATTTTCTTCAAAAGCTTGCTGTCGCACCACTTCCTGTGTGGAGGAAGCCAGAAAGGAAGAGGCTCTACTTGCACGTTGGGTTGCAGATGTTGATAGTGACAATTTTCCTCTAATTACGGTAACTGCGGACAGGGCATTGTCGAAATGTTCTTATAAAACCAATTATTCTGCTCTATCTGGTGTAGTAAGGACAACTATCGTTGGAAAATGAAAGCATTGTTTATCATTCATTATTATTTTGGGGTTGTATTGTAGGTGCTAAAGCCGGAAAACCCGGAAAATATGAGTGATATATATATTTTTTATAAACCACTTTCTATTAAAAGTTTTTTTTTTTATTTTTATGGGTAGGTGTTAAAAAATTGTAGTGATGAAACAATTTTGTTTAAATAAACTACATATTATTTCTTTACATATTTTTTATAGTAATAGATAATTTTGTTTAAATTATTAAGTACAGTCGCGGAATTAAAAATCCGAACACTTAAAATGATTCAGTGTATATCTTACTTTAATTTACTTATCACGTTACCTGGTGTCAAAGTCAAAATAATTACTCGTATATGACAGCATGCCTCATAGTACAGGCGCCAGGGAAATCGTTAATAGGGCTTTACGTGCAATTCTTGGTACCTGCATTTTGGGTTAATGGGTGGGTGGGGGGCTGTGCTCTGAGTCTAACTTTAAGTTTTCGGATCGATCGGAGAAATTGTTTTTCCGCAATATCGGAAGAAGTGTTGAAAACGGCTTTTTAGCAATTTCTCGTTTCCTGTTGCTCTGATGCTGAAATTGCATCAATACAAGTTTGTAGTTTATGAAATTCCTCACAACTTTTGGAAATACCTTTTTCTCGTGCGCTCAACAATTCAAAAGTTGTTACCCCATAAAGCCAAGAAATTAAGGGTTGAAATTGGGTTTACGTAAATATATCGCTTTCAGTTAATCCTACGATAAAAAATACTCTTATATTTTTTGTAGAACAACTAATTTGCATGAAATTTGTGTATGAGTATTTTTCCATTTGGACAATTATTTACCGTTCTACAGCGCCGCAAATGTGGCAAGTCACTTAAACCGTACATTTAATGTGCACTTTCGAACGGCCCTGTTCCTTTGAGGTACAGTTTGTAGCGCGTCTTTTTATGTGGTTTCCCCGATATGCCTACTCCACGAAGTGTATTTCTAACAGTCTCACACTTCCCATGGTCTTTTTGATGAACCGGGTTCTGCATCGTTGATCCCACTCATTGCAGAATCGTTGATTTTATCGCCCTTGTCAAGTTGTGTTTCCTTTGAAAAGAACTCGGAAAGAGAAAATATGTCGTCGTCGTAATTGATGTGATATTCGTCAACATCTGTAGTAAGCATTCTGGAGAATTCCTGCACGTTCTCACAGGATTGTCCGGCGGGAAGCAAATGACGGTGCACTTTAAACCCGCTTTGCGACAGCCATAGGCCGTTCCACATTTGGTCTTGCACCCGCATAAAATTAATTTTATTATTGCAAGAGGCGCGGGAGGCTCAGTGCTAGACACCTGTGTAAACGTACGGTCACTTTTCTCTCAGCCCCATATTCCCGTGGGTAGAGTGTCACTAAACTTAAACAAAATAAAAATTTATATTCAAAATGAACGATTCACGACTCACCATGTGAAGAACAGTCAACTCGGTTATTCTGTTATTTGATTAATTTTTTGAATCTAGACTGTAGTGTGTTTTTCTTTGCAAGCCCGGAAAACTGAATACGAAGGATAAATCATGCGTGAAACACGGCGATGCTGTATCAAAGCATATCTTGTTTTTGCATGCATTTTCTGGTTGTGACACAACATCGGCTGCTTACGGTAAGGGAAAAGTGAAATTTCTTAAAACCCTAAAAAAGACACCTAGCCTGGAATCTGCAGTGAATCACTTTGTACAGAAAGATGTAGACGCGGATATCATCGCATTAGCGGGAGAGCAATTCTTTATTGCGTTGTACGGTGGAGACATCCATAAAGACAAGTCAATCAACTTGCTGCGATACAAACACTTTGCGAAATCCCTTGCGAAGTCAACGTTTACTCTGGCATCCCTGCCACCTACAAAAGACACGGCCAGGATGCACGCATTCCGGACATACCATCAAGTTCAATCCTGGCTTGGAAATGACACTCTACCCGCGGAAAGATGGGGCTGGAAGAAACGTGGCCGTACGTTTACACCGGTGCCAGCACTGAGCCTCCCGCGCCTACTGCAATAATTGAATTAATTTCATGCGGGTGTAAGACCAAATGTGGAAAGGCTTGTGGCTGCCGCAAAGCGGGATTAAAGTGCACCGCCATTTGCTCCATATGCGCCGGGGAATTCTGTGAGAACGTGCAAGAAATCTCCAGAATGCTTGCTACAGTTGAAGACGAATACCACACCAGCTGCGACGATGACATATTTTCTCTTCCCGAGTTTGTTTCAACGGAAACAACTTAACAAGGGCGACAAAATCAACAATTCTGCAATGATTGGAATTGACGATGCAGAAACGGCCCATTAAAAAGACCAAGGGAAGTGTAGAAATACACTTCGTGGATTAGGCCTATAGGGGAGACCACGTAAAAGAAAACGCGCCACAAGCTGTACCTCAAAGGTGGTGTGGAAAACAGTTGGTGCGACACACTCGAAGGAACAGGGCCGTTCGAAAGTGCACACTAAATGTACGGTTTACGTGACTTGCGACATTTGCGGCGCTGTAGAACGGTAAATAATTGTCCAAATGGAAAAATACTCATACACAAATTTTATGCAAATTAGTTGTTCAAAAAATATAAGAGTATTTTTTATCGTAGGATGAACTGAAAGCGATATATTTACGGAAAACCCATTTCAACCCTTAATTTCTTGGATTTATATGGTAACAACTTTTAAATTGTTGAGCGCACGAGAAAAAGGCATTTCCAAAAGTTGTGGGGAATTCCATAAACTACAAACTTGTACTGATGCAATTCCAGTGCCAGAGCAACAGGAAACGAGAAATTGCTGAAAAACCGTTTTCAACACTGCTTCCGATATTGCGGAAAAACAATTTCTCCGATCGATCCGAAAACTTAAAATTAGACTCAGAGCATAGCCCCCCACCCACCCATTAACACAAAATGCAGGTACCAAGAATTGCATGTAAAACTTCCCTGGCGCCTGTACTATCATTTAAGAGTCGAACAAAGAATGCAAGTAATTACACTCATTGAAGAAGGGTGGTCGAAAAGAAGAACAACCGATAGATTTGCTGTGGGTAAAAGTACCATTCACGATATACACATTAAATGGCAGCAACCAGGAACTGTTGACAGAAGAATAGGTTCTGGGCGTAAATTTCTTTCGACCCCCCAACAAGACGAAAATCTAGTAGAATTTTTAAGGAATAACCCATTTGAAACCGCCGCAAGTGCAGTTCATGCAACTCATTTTCCTGGTTCTGTTCGTACTGCAAGAAATCGAATAAAGAAAACCAGTGAACTAAGAAATCGAGCGGCTGCTAAAAAACCATTCCTTACTTTGCAAAATAAGGAAGAAAGAGTTGGTTTTGCTCTACAATTTTTACCACACAACTTAAATTTTTGGGAAAATGTAATTTTCTCGGAGGAAAAAGTATTTCAGTCTTACCACAGCGGTCGCGTCCGTGTATATAGACCGCAAAATTCGCGATTTGAGGAGACTTACTCCAAGAAATCTCATAACAGCGGTAGATTTTCAGTAAATGTGTGGGCTTGGATATGTGCACAAGGAGCAGGTGTATGTTGGAACATCGAGCTGAGATTTAATAGTAATTCGTATATCCAGCTTCTACAGGATATTTTTTGGCCTCCGTTGAAATGCTGTTTCCCGAAAGAAACTTCGTATTTCAACAAGATAATTGCTAACCTAAAAATGCAAATCTCAATTTACATTACCCAAAAATTGCAAAAACCCTCTATAAGACTCGTCCGGATTTTTAATTCCGCGACTGTACATATTATTTACAAAATTTACCCAAGAATACCAAGTTTTATTAAAACTTATTTTACAATTTTTGTCATTTTTCTCCTCCTAACTTTGGATTTTTCTTTAATATCTATATCTTAACATTCCAATTTGAAAATACATTTTACATCTCAAGAAAAGATGCTTCGCCTCTGTACTTAAATTAAGAGATTCAGCTAAATCCATTGGGGCTTTTAAATAATTTTTGTTCAATTTTAATGATTGTCCATTAAAATTTTTGCCGAAGAGATGTCTGTAGACACTTTGTGATTTATTAAATGAAGAGAAGGTACTATTGCATCACTTTTCAACACTTTCTATTTTGAACAGTAAGCACTTTCTACGAAATGATTTGAACATATTCTTGATGTTTTCACATTAAATTTGTGTTGCTGATAACACTTTAGAATCCATTGTTTGCAAACTTGTTTGTTCCTTGGAAATCTAGCAAAAATGGCACTGCTCTTTTTGTTGTTGCTTAAACAACCCACCACTGCACAGTACACCATGGTAATAAATGTTTAATTCAATGTTTTTAATTATAATTTATTAAGGCGAGTTCAGACTTGTGTCGTGTGATCGTATCGAATCATGATCGCCTTTATGCGATACGCTGATACGCCGATACGCCGACGGATTGTTTTCAATCCCATTTACTCGTTTCCGTAACATGTGCGTTTTATTTTTCCACTGTAGTACATCCGTATCTTTTAATTCCAAGTCCTCTCCCAAGAAAATAATGTCGTTATCAGTACAGTTGACTGCTGCCAGCTACATTTTTCTTCACTGTAATGTCAGCTCAAGAAGCCTGGTATGCCTATGGCTACGATCTTTCTTTAGTCCTTTCTATTCCTAGCTCTTGTCTCCCAATTTTCGGCTTTGCCCAGTCGGGTTAGATCTTCTTTTACGTTTTGCAGCCAAGTTTTTGATGGTCTACCCCTTCTATTTCTGTCCTCAGGTTCCTGTCTCAGGATCTTTTTAGGTATTCTCGTCTCTTTCATTCTGGCCTTGTGTCCCAGCCAAGCAGCCACCCTAGGCTTCCTTGCTTTATTATAGTAGCACTAATGATTAAGGTTGTTCATCATATCGAGATTGCTTGGGTTTTGCCGTCCACACCTCCTGTATCCAGATCACGTATCATTTCTTTGATGCTACGCTGAAATACCGACTTTTGGTGGATAAATGTCGTGTCGTATCTGCGTATCAGCTTGACACGAAGATGTGATACACAAATGCGATACATCCTCCCGTACACACTTCACCGATCTTGATACGGGATCACGATACGATACGATGATCTGACAGAAGTCTGTACGCACCTTTTAAACTTCATGCACCAACATTTTTAAACGCCATATCAAACTGCTGCTGCTGTGAAAATTTGTCACCGAGTGACGTCAGGCGTGCGACAGAGATGAACTTATCCCATGCGCGTGGGTTTATCTTATCGAGTAGTAGTATCATGAGTCCACCTGGAGTTGACGAACCAATTGGCAATGGACTTTGGCGGCAACAGGACTATAAATTACAAGGGAAACGTTTGGGTCTCGAGTTCGCGCCTCTATCCTCTTTCCTTGCGTACAAAAATGCATCCCGATAGCTAAACGTATGTTTGCACTAAATATGCACAAGCAAAAGTGCAACCCCCATTTCAAATCGAACCGTTCTTGAAACGGGTGAGCAGCCTTAACAGTTTTGTTCATTTAAATGTTTTATATTTTCACTCAGATCTGGTATTTGTAATATTATCTTTGTTTTTCACTTACGTTCCGACTTATCTATCTTCGAACTCAATTTATCTTCATTGACAAATTGGTCTTGCATCTACTGCATCTTTACACCGTCGTCAGCAACGCCTGATAGTTATGCTACACGCACACCACCAACATCTTCATATTTCTTACTCCAAACTTCTTATTAGGACCACAGTTATTTTATACAAAACATTTTTCCTGGGCACATACCAGTATTTATTTTTAATGTAATTGAATTTTTATGCTTTTAGCTTGATTTTAAAGCTGGTGTGATTTTTTAATTCCAAATTTTACACACACAATTGTTATTATTTTCTTATATTCTCGAAAACGTTGGAAATCAAATATAAAACAAATTACAGATTCCTACTTTTCAACCATTGTGACTTTTAGCTGAACATGTCATATTTTACGTTAACTTGTTCTGAAATCGTGCCTGTTTCCAATTATTATGCATCATTGTGCAACAATAATCCTTTTATCTACTCCTACTGCACAATGGCCATTAATTATGATTCATAATTCACAGTTTGCAGCCAATCATAAAATTCTATTTTCATTATTCAATAGTTTGCAAGTTGCAACCAATCAGAAAATTCTATTTTCATTACTCAATAGGTTGTAGCCAATCACAAAATTCATTCTTATTATTAAATGGCTTTTGAAGTTAACATCTGTCACAAATGTCATAATTGGGAAATATGAACACAAGACTCCTATTGCATAGAAGTAGATAAAATATCGTATTATATTCGCGATTATGGCCATTATTCGCTCAGATGACTTGCGCCACGCGCCTTCGGCTTGTGGCGCAAATGTCATCTTCGTGAATAATGGCTGTCATAATCGCTCATATAATAATATACTATTATACAACAAATATATAAGAAACAAACTTGTTTTATCCTTTCTAATAATATTTACTTTTGCAGATACAAACTGACTAATATAACAACTTAGTCTAAAATTATTGTGATCAACCAAATTGAGTTACATTTGCAGTCAACAATTATCTGCTATCTAAAATTTCACATGTAATTGAATTAATAACTATGATTCTTTCTGACTGATCTTTGTTTCAGTAATGGACAGTCAAATTTGCTGCAGAAAATGTCGATATCATTGAATGAAATAGAATTTTTAATAAAACAGTACTAATCTATTCAATATCCTTGTTATTTGCTTTATAATTAATCTGCGTGGTAATTATAATTTATTCAAAATGTTTTGTTATTTTAAGACCATATCAATATATGCATATACCTACACGTTACTGCGCTCTTTCTTTGCTATGCACGTTCTTTAAGTAAATCAATGACTATTTAATCTTGTATTGTATTGAAATTATTTTTGTTTAGATGAACTAATGTAAGATATCTGCCCTATTAGAAAATTTTATATTTTTGTTTAGGCCACCTCGCTGGTTGAGTGGGCTTGTTGTCTGCTTAGCAACCAGGTGGACATGGGTTCAAATCTGGCCGTAGCCGAGAATTTTCTCGGAGCGGCAGTTAGAGTCCTGCATTGCGGGTCGGGTTGCGGTTAAAATTTATATCAATATTGCGGGTAGCGTGTCGGGTGTGGATTTGAAACTGTGGGTCGCGAGTAGGGTGGCGAGTACAACTTCATTTCTTCAACATAAATTTTGTTTGTGTATAAAAAAACGTACCTAATAATAATGAAGTGTGAAAATAACTTTCTTTATTGTGCATGGGCATTCTATCTGAAGCCAGTTGCTGGTAGGGATGGGTGAGTGACGTGAAAACAGTCGTGTCACGTCGGGTCACGGCGTGTCACGTCGTGAACGTGACTAATATTTGAAAATCGTGACGTGAACGTGAGTGAAAATTTCCAAAGCGTGATTCACGTTTCACGTAAATTTCATGTAAAAATTTAGTAACGAATAAAAAACTGAAGGGTGCCCCGTGTGAACCTATTTTTAGAAAAGTAATGTTTCGTTTTCTATACTCGACTTAACACTGAAAATGTTGATTACGTTTTATTTTTAAACCAATTTATTGTGTAGATGAAATTATTATTCTAATAAAAGTAATGTTTTGTTTTGTATACTCGCATTAACGCTGAAAATGTTGATCCTTGTACGTAAAAGTACTTTTGTTTGTTTGTTAATAGACAAGGTCTAGGCATGCAGAGTACCAGGTACCTTAGACACCGACTGCTTTGGTCATATGGTCAAAGTCCTACTTAGACTTTTAAACCTACGAATTAAAAGTGTTGCCTAGCAACATATAGGAAAGCATTAGAAAATGCCTCTGAAGGCATCAAAATAAATGGAGAGTTTATTAACAACATACGATACGCTGACGATACAGTCTTGCTCGCCAGTAATATTGACGAATTAAAAAATCTAGTTTGAAAAGTACAGAGAACTAGTGATGAGTATGGACTAAGCCTTAACATTTTAAAGCCCAAATGGATGTTGATAAGCAAAAACCAGCAACCGGCCAGACAATTACTATTAAATAATCAATTAATAGAACATATGGAATCATATACAGGGTGTTGAAAAAGAGCCGCAATCGTATAGTACTACCGTAATTGACGTCAACTAAGTATCATAAATCCGTTTTTAAAAATTTGCTGCTATGCTTATATCGGAAGATATAAAATTCCTTCTACCAAAATTAAAAACTGTTCTAAAGCTATGATATTAATTGTATTAACAATTTTTCCTAACAAAATAAAAGCGTTAATCTATATCAACAATTTCCGGTTAGTATAGTAATGAATAACAGTTTTATTAGACATCCTCAAAGAACAAAATATTGTTGAAAATACAAAATTGCCGATCTGACAATCCTGCAATATTTGTATGTATTTAAGCACAATAAACTAGTCACCATATTGCAATAAAAAACAATGTTTTGTCAAAATATCAAATTCTGACTACCACGAATCTTAGTACATTAATTTCAAACGCGTAATAATGGAATATACAAATAACGAATATTTTGATATGCTTATGTACTTAATTTAACGGCCTTTTTGCTAGTAATAAACCTTATAACTATTACTTTTGTTGAAAATTAAAAATAAACAATTTTTCAAACTATAAGCTACCATTGCTTAATTTAAACTTATAAAGCACACAACAAACGTAAAAAATTAGAATCTAGACACAGGTCATTTTTTTGTAATGCATGTATGTTAGCACTTAACTCCTTTGTACAGTGTTACCATATTTTCTAACTTCAAAACAGCATTATCTCTGAAACGGTTGTCGGAATAAAAAAAATTGTGTTAACTTTTTTGTTACTTTACCCATGAAGAACATCATGATACTCTTCGATTGCGCGACTTTTTCAACACCCTGTATATATATATATATCTTGGAACATCGGTTAATGCAAAATGGGACCAGGCCACTGAAATACGGTCCAGAATTGAAAAAGCACGAGCATCCTTCAATAGCATGAAACATTTATTCACAAATAATGACTTATCACTTTTGTTAAAAATAAGATTAGTTAAATGCTACATATTTCCGGTATTGCTTTTTAGCGTGGAAGCCTGGACAACGACATAGGCATTAATGAAAAAATTGGAGGCTTTTGAAATGTGGGTGTACCGGAGAATACTCCAAATTTCTTGGACTAACCACATCACCAACATAGAAGTACTTCAGCGAATAGGAAAAGAGAAATAAATTACGTTTAATATAAAAACGAGAAAATTGGAATACCTCGGCCACATAATGAGGCAGGACAAATACAGTTTACTGCAATTGATAATCCAGGGAAAGGTAGATAGCAAAAGAAGTCCGGGGAGAAGAAGACACTCCTGGGTACATAATCTACGCCAGTGGTTTAACCTCACATCTGTTCAATTGTTCAGAAGCGCTGTCAATAGAGTTAGAATCGCAATGCAAATAGCCAACGTCCAAAATGGATAGGATACGTAAAGAAGCCTTCTATACCTTCTATACTCATACCAATAAGGGAAACGTCAATTCCAATGACAGCTTTTGGCGTTAAACGTAATGTCTTTGAAGGCAGCTGCAAGAAATGTATTTGCGAGAAATCAGTATTTATCCCTTGTAAGTTATTGTAGTCAATTTTCATTTTTTCTTTTTGTGTCAAGTATTCTGATTGTAAATTCACGTAAATTATGTCACGTGCAAAACATATTTTTAGTCCTGTTTAGGGTTTTTTTCATTAATTTTAAATTTGAACATTTTGTTCTATCTGAATTTAAATTTTGAAATAAAAGCTGCGTGTCACGTCGTGAGTGGCGTGTCACGCCGTGAACGTGAGCGTGAACGTGAGTGTTTAAAGCAAGAGTGAAAACTCACTCCATGCGCCCATCTCTAGTTGCTGGTACGTGCTGGTCTAATATTCGAATTTGGGGCCAAGTGCGGCTTAAAAGTGAAGAACTTGCGGGTCGCGGGTCTGGTGCGGGTTTGAAACGGCGGGTCGCGGATCGGGTGCGAGTATAAAAATTTGAAAATTGCGGTTCGCGGATCGGATGCAGGTTTAAAATTTCAGAAATTGCGGTTCGCGGATCGGGTACGGGTCCTAAATATTGGACCCGGGCAGCTCTCTAGCGGCAGTGGAATTGAACTCATTAGTTAAGTTAGATGTAAGTTATTGTGTGTGTGGTATGTTTGCATGCGGGGGAGCGTAATGTAAGTCGCGTGCGGCGCATTGCCTCCGTTGCACTTCCCGCGAGGTATGAATGGTCCTCGACACCGAAAGGTAAAAGAGGCTATAGATCATGAATGAATGAATATTTTTATTTATTTGTCTTGCTAGCTTTTATGAGAACAATGACTCTTACCCCAAGTTAGGTTCTTGCATATTCAATTCCTTGTTTGTGATAGTTAATCAGTACATATTCAAAAATTATTTATAAATTATGACATTTCTGCGAAATGTCAAATTGAAAACTTCATAAAAGTAAAAAGTCAATCAAATTATATCTGCCCCCATATGTTATTACTTAAAATATCTATCAAAGTACCTAAGTATTTCTTTCAACTGTGTAACTCATTCACTAATTAGAACTTATTAATGTTTTCTTTACATTACCTGTCACAAAATCTACTTAATATGTCTGCTCGATGTCCTGGTCCAATTTTAGTACAAGTAAGCTGCCCACACTGCACCGTCAGCACTGACAAGTAAATAAGTTCACTTCAACATCCATAACGATAGCTATTTCTAATTGACCGGGGTCCCGGGTGGTGTAGCTTGAACAAGCGTCCACGTTCGATCAGCAGAGTTAAGCAACGCTCTTTCTGGTCAGAACTTGGATGGGAGTTCCATGGCTGCTTCTCTCGGCGCCTCGTGATACGGCTATCACGGAAATAGTTGGTCCCGGATGTCATAATAACATCATGACAGTCGTTAGTGGGGTTAGAAATCCCCATAAAATGTACAGTGACGCCTATAATTGGCCTAACGACTGTTGGCTGAGTAGCAAAATAAAATTTAAAAAAAAATTGTTAGTTCCATACATGTACCCAACTCTGCGACCGAATGTGTAACAGCAACGACCCGACTTACAGCTGCGGCAAAAACTTCAACCCAATAAACTGTTTAAATGAAGACCAGCTGTCCTCTTTAACTCCAAGTAATTACTCCTCTGCATTCCTAATCCAATACAATCCTCAGATGCATATGCTGACCACCTCCTGTGGACTCCCAACTTAAGTCACCACACTGCAAACAATTGCAGTGTACCGGAATTGTCCTTCTTGTAACAGGTACCAAACCACCAACTGTCCAAACTGTTCTCCCTCTTAATCCTTTCCAATTATTACAGGACACTTAAGACATCAAACAAGAACACTGATGATACCCAAGTCAAAATTTAAACTAGATGCAGAAATCCACCTGATTACAAACTCGTTCAAGTCTAAATCCTCATTGATATGTAGTATACTTCCAACTCTGGCTCTTTTGTATTCACTTGACAGCAACTTACATGAAGTTTTAAACAAAAAAGGATACCTAATATTGAGTTATATATAGTTTATCCAATTCCACTGCAGACACCATTATTCCATGTATACTATTTTATTGTTATTAGATGTTATTATTCTTCTTTGTACCATTTATAACCTTCTTATTCTTCAGTATATTTTTAAAATTCATTTGATTTCTTCTTTTTGTTAATTTTAATTATATATACCCTTTAACACACCAACCAGTCACTAAATAACATTTGATTAAAGGGGTTTTATTATTTAAATATCATTTTCCGTCAATCGTTTATATATCGACTCATTAATGCATGATTTTGTCTAAAAAATCATGCATTAATAGACCCGTTTTCGCAATGATTTTATATAGGCAACCATACGTACTAAACGTCAAATGTATCTGAAATGTCAAAACTAAAGGTTAAATTATTCCGTGGATTTATTAATATAAATATTTACATTAGAAAACGCTTCGCTCAATATCTTTGTGGCAGTTTGTATTTTATACCTATCGAGTTCTCAATGTATCCTTCGGCAACAGAGGTGGATTTCCAACCGCCAAGTATTTTAATTGCCGCAAAATTGCTCCGGCAGCGGCAACCATACGTACTAAACGTCAAATGTATCTGAAATGTCAAAACTAATAAATATTTTTGATGGATTTTAATAAACGTACGATTGACGGAAAAGGCTTGTAACCAACTCTTATGTTAATCGGTGATTAATAATCTCGCTCATTAATGCGTTCGCTCGCTCCACTCGCTTACGCGTTAAAATCTCTCGATTATTAATCACCTTTATTAACACACTTGTTGGTTAAATAACCATTTTACTGAACAAAATTTAGTTGTTATTTTTCATCATTTCAATTTTACCTAGCAATAATTATTATATCAAATTTTGACAAACTAAGCCTCTGGATACATTTCTATATAATTTATTCTTTTCTAACACGTTATAATTAACTTCTTTCAAATAATCATTTGAGTTTTCCTTCCAAATAGTTATATTATCAAACAACTATCTCCACAAAACCAATTCATATGCCAGAACCTTTCTGATAAAATATTAACTACTTAACAATATTACATCCAATATCTTGTCCATTAGATAACTTTCAAATATTGAAGTTGTTTTCTTATTATATAAATCCATCCAAAATAGAATAATAAAAGTTATGCTATGGAAAGGCAGGCTGTACCCAACCAACCTCTTATATGACGAAAGCGATGTTCTAAACCTACGGCAAAAATTTTGCGTGGCAGCACTACAGCATTGCGCTAACAAAGATCTTCTCTCAATCGCGGATCGTGCCGAGGACGAAAGAATAATGAGGAGCGACACCAACAAAAAATTCCTAGTTCCTGGATGTTCAAAGAGTATTGGTCGCAGGCGCTTCACGTATTGCGCCGCAAAAGTTGCAAATTCCTTAACGCCCGAACTACGACAATCACTACTGGCGGGCCCAGCGTCCTATTCGTGCAAAAAGAAAATTCAGGAGGCGGTGAAAAACATCCCGAGGGAACTGTTGGCTCTCCTGATAAGATAGTAACGTCGGTCAATCCATGCAGTGCCAGCACTTAACCTAGACTAGTCACTTATAATGTACAATCTCCAGATTGCGGACAAGTGCTTATTGCACTTATGCAGTCTTCTGTGTGTGTTGAGTGCAGTGGAATTGCTTGTATGATCCACTGTAAAAATGCTCAATAAAATTATTATTATTATTATTATTTATCAAAAATTATCTCATATCTTGGAATACCTTTATGAACAAATAGCAATTCTAAGATGCAACCATTACAATATATTACAATCAAAAAGAGTGGATATATAAAAACATACAATAGTCAATAATACATTATAGCAAAGAGCATATAATATGAAGAGGTTCAACCTTATGGGAATATTTGTAAGTGTGTAATATGGGTTGCATAAGCAAATATTTCGAACAAATTTCTATGAAAGTGTCAAGAATTCGTTGAGACAAAGAACCCTTCTACCTATCCTTGTTTATTTAATCTTTCCTAATGGTGTCTTAACTGTTTTCAGATAAAATATTTAACAGTGTTCACAAGCTTCATTTTCAGAATTACTGAAATCATGATATCAAATATGACATAACGGACATATACTGGTCAATTACAACATAGTTTAGATGTTATTTTACGAATATTTCAGCAAAAAAATCTTAAAATCCAGAAAATATTTTTTTGATAAAATTACTTAATTATTAACAAGGTAAAACAAAGTTAGTTAAACAAATATAAATTTAAAACAATATAAACCATTATTTTTAATTTTTCGTTTTCATATAACAGTTCTTTTACATCTTTGCCATAACACAAGAAACAGTATTTAAACCAAGACAAAAACAAATATAACAATAAACATACAAGGTAATGAAAAAGTAGCGTAGCGCATTATCCATGCGCTAAGTTGTAGGCCTTCAGCTAATAACAAATTTGAATTCAAATAAAATTTTTCAGTTCAAATTCAAAGTTGTCCTTCAAATTAAGCAGCTGAGGTTACATTTTTTATATTTGAGGAAGAAAAATACTTGACATTTAGTGTTTTTAGTTTTTCCAGATTAATTTTTGGCGATTGTTGGTACCACGAATCCATAATATATATTAGCTTTTCCTTTCAGAATATCTAATGCGAAAACTAGTGACTTAGAAAGTTCAACGTATTCTGTCAAATACTCCACTTCATTTGTTTCACGCAATATTGTTTAATTGAAAGCTTTTCATATTAAATAAGTATTTTTTTTGCTAAAATTTGGATTACAGACTCATAGTGTGAATTCCAACGTGTAATGCCCAATGCAAAAATAGCTCAAATGATGACCTAAAAGACGTTTAAAATTACACAAAAAGTATTTACAAAGGTATTTAAATAATTGCCTTTATTTCTTCAAAAAATATATTTCCAACTAGTAAATAATTTTGTGCGTAATTTTGAATGTCCAATACGTCATCATTTGAGAATATTTAAATAGTCTAAAAGTATTTAAATAATTTCAAAAATGTATTTAAATACTAAATATTTTGCAAAGTATTTGTGGGGGAATGGTTCCACTCGCGGTGCTTCGTGGGTAACCACTCGTTTGATGATAAATGATAAAAACAAACACCGAAACTTAGTGTGTGCATAAACACTGTATTTTAATTTACAATGCCAACTCGCCACGACTCGTCTCTCAAAGCTACAGACAACGCATGAATGCCCTTAAAGCATTTTTGTGGGGTTAGCGCCGGGAACTGGCTCCTCAAGTAAAGAACCCACTAAAATTTCCTGGAAAACCTAGCACACTGGTGCAATTTCTCTATGCAAAATGCTGGCATAGCAATGGTCGGTACAAAATTCGAACAGTATTTGCAAATACAGTACAAAATACATATTAGTTAACTATCTATCATTAAAATATTTCTGAATTATTGTAATTCCTATCTAAGTGATGTCCTTCCTGATAACCATAGGAAAGCTTTTTAGAATCTTGTAAAATGTAACCCTGTACACCAGCAATAATTGGAAATAACAAATTTCCCAGACGAGAATAGAAATGAATAAAATTTGCTTCGAAACGAATTTTTGTCATTTCAATAAAAGTAGCAAGTTTGAGCTACAATGTTAACAGAGGAAAACAAAATTATGTCACACCATTTTAAATATGTTTTAAATCTGGCAACACCGCTAATCGTTTTAGTCCAAGAAATTTTTGAAATAGTTAGTTTCTGGAACACCCTGAGAGGATTTTACTGGTTACCTAGTTCACAGAGAGCCCAAAACTGCGATCCTGGTAGACGAGTAATTTTGCGGTATATGCAGGTAAACCTCGGGGCTGAAGTTCTTCATGTTATATGTTCTTTGGTTATAGCCAATTTATTACAGCAAAGATAGCATCTACAAAACCATCTAAGGTGCCCTGGAATGATCTATGTGTGTACTAGGACTAGGGTTTGGGAAGACTCGGGCTTGTTGGCCGCGTCGAGTCCACATAGAACTCAGTCGGACCCCCGTTGAGTCGGACTATTTGATTTTTATGTTCAAATAAATCTCCACACTGTGGTTTTTTATCTCGTTACAACAGATATTACATCTAGCGTTTTTTCATGAGCGAATATTCCTAACTGGACTCAGTGGGTCCGAGTCCGGATACCCACAACCGAAAAACCCTATCTACGACGTCATATACCTTAAATCATTATATTTAAAATTTATTATAAAGATTATTAGTATACATGATATGTAAAATGTATCGGACTGTATACACAAATAATAAGATTATTTCCTAGCGATATCTTGTGTGTAACACTTAGAACTCATATGTGTAATTAAATTACATTTACATTGCTTAATATTTACTAACAATGCACGTATATGGCTTTTCTCGAGCGAGTCTTCAGATCTGTATTCCCAAACAGAGCCACTCTAAGGCTTTTCTCCTGTATGCGTTCTCATATGTGTAACTAAACTACTTCTATCTGCTACTCTGTATTCACAAACTGAGCAACTGTACGGTTTTTCTCCTGTATAGGATTTCACATGTGTAACTAACTGACTCTTATATGCTGTTCTGTATACACAAACCGAGCATCTGTATGGTTTTTCTCCTGTATGAGTTCTCATATGTGTAACTAAACTACCTTTCACTGCTGTTCTGTATTCACAAACCAAGCAACTGTATGGCTTTTCTCCAGCATGATTCTTCACATGTATAACTAAATCACATTTCCTTGCTGTTCTGTATTCACAAACTGAGCATCTGTATGGCTTTTTTGCTGTATGAGTTCTCATATGTGTAACTAAACCACTTCTATCTGCTGCTCTGTATTCACAAATCGAGCATATGTATAGTTTTTCTCCTGTATGAGTTTTTATATGTCTAACTAAATGACTTCTATTTGCTGTTCTGTATTCACAAACTAAGCATCTGTATGGCTTTTCTCCTGTATGAGTTTTCACATGTACAACTAAATGACTTTTACATGCTGTTCTGTAATCGCAAACCGAGCAACTGTATGGCTTTTTTCCTGTATGAGTTGTCATATGCATAACTAAAATACTTTTCAAAGTTGTTCTGTATTCACAAACTGAGCATCTGTATGGTTTTTCTCCTGTATGAGTTCTCATATGTGTAACTAAACTACCTTTCACTGCTGTTCTGTATTCACAAACCAAGCAACTGTATGGCTTTTCTCCAGCATGATTCTTCACATGTATAACTAAATCACATTTCCTTGCTGTTCTGTATTCACAAACTGAGCATCTGTATGGCTTTTTTGCTGTATGAGTTCTCATATGTGTAACTAAACCACTTCTATCTGCTGCTCTGTATTCACAAATCGAGCATATGTATAGTTTTTCTCCTGTATGAGTTTTCATATGTCTAACTAAATGACTTCTATTTGCTGTTCTGTATTCACAAACTAAGCATCTGTATGGCTTTTCTCCTGTATGAGTTTTCACATGTACAACTAAATGACTTTTACATGCTGTTCTGTAATCGCAAACCGAGCAACTGTATGGCTTTTTTCCTGTATGAGTTGTCATATGCATAACTAAAATACTTTTCAAAGTTGTTCTGTATTCACAAACTGAGCATCGCTATGGTTTTTCTCCTGTATGAGTTTTCATATGTGGAACTAAATTACTTTTCACTGCTGTTCTGTATTCACAAAACGAGCAACTGTATGGTTTTTCTCCTGTATGAATTCTCATATGTATAACCAAACGACTTTTCACTGGTGTTCTGTATTCACAAACTGAGCAACTGTATGGCTTTTCTCCTGTATGAATTCTCATATGTATAACCAAACGACTTTTCACTGGTGTTCTGTAATCACAAGCCGAGCAACTGTATGGCTTTTCTCCTGTATGAGTTTTCACATGTACAACTAAATGACTTTTACATGCTGTTCTGTAATCACAAATCGAGCAACTGTATGGTTTTTCTCCTGTATGAGTTCTCATATGTAAAACTAAACTATTTCTATCTGCTGCTCTGTATTCACAAACCGAGCATCTGTATGGTTTTTCTCCTGTATGAGTTCTCATATGTTTAACTAAACTACTTTTCACTGCTGTTCTGTATTCACAAACTGAACATCTGTATGGCTTTTCTCCTGTATGAGTTTTCACATGTACAACTAAATGACTTTGACATGCTGTTCTGTATTCACAAATCGGGCAACTGTATGGTTTTTCTCCTGTATGAGTTCTCATATGTAAAACTAAACCACTTCTATTTGCTGCTCTGTATTCACAAATTGAGCATCTGTATAGTTTTTCTCCTGTATGAGTTTTCATATGTGTAACTAAATGACTTTTACATGCTGTTCTGTATTCACAAGCTAAGCATCTGTATGGTTTTTCTCCTGTATGGGATTTCACATGTGTAACTAACAGATTCTTATATGCTGTTCTGTATTCACAAACTGAGCATCTGTATGGCTTTTCTCCTGTATGAGATCTCATATGTGTAACTAAATTACTTTTACGTGCTGTTTTGTATTCACATACCAAGCATCTGTATGGCTTTTCTCCTGCATGATTCTTTGTATGTCTAACCAAATTACCTTTGCTGTATTCACAAACGGCGCCACTATAAGGTTTCTCTCCACTACAAGCAGTATTTACGTTATTTTTTTCTAATGTTTTCTTTTCATAATCTTCATCCTTTAATTCGATGCCTTCTTGTTTAATAGATATATTATCAAAACTTTCATTGCTATTCATGTTCTGCGATATGCATGGTGTAGTTCCTGTAGAACTACAAGACTTATTTTCCATAGTTTTCTTAATGAATGGTAATTGTTTCAACGTTTCTTTCAATGATATATGAGCCAAAAGAAGTTGGATATCTTCACATCTAGAACAAAAGCAGATTGTCATTCAAATTCAGTTATTTATTATTTATTGGTTTAGGGGATAACCTCATTAACAAAAGTTTATAATTATATAATCTAACATAATAATATAGTGTCATAAACATAACCTTTAGTATACCAAAATATCATCGCATGGACATCACATTCGTTTAAGATCACTTCGAAATTTACTTAAAGAAACACCCACAACTTCTTAGTTACATGTATTTATTAAATTTAAGTATCTATTTATTGGTGAATTTTGACCATAATTTATTGCATGATGTATACAAAATAGGTTAAGACGTCTGAGGGTTTTCTTTGGAATAGTGATGTTATAGATATTAACGAAACAAGTTTGGTTGTCAGAACGAGGCGGTCAGCCAAGTTCTGCGGCAATTAAATGAGTTTCGTTAAGTGCAAACATATATCGTTCAATATTTTATTTTCATCTATACATTCTGGTTCAATGTGTTCTTTGTTTTGTAATAAAGAATATCTATTACCGCACTGAGTGCGGTAATAAAGCTCTTAACGATACTCAAATTAATGTCGTAAATAACTTACAACAATACCGATGAAGATAAATTTGTTTAAGATATGGATCATAAATAAATCCATCCAACAATTTAAAAATGAAGCATAAGCTAATAGTAGTTCTTCAATATTGTAATGATTCCAAAGACAGTAATTGTGATTCTCAATATTAAAACGTAAACATCTCGCTGCAAATCTCAAAAATATATGTTGAACTCTGTTTGGAACCACGGGGAGTGAGACTTTGCCACCACCACTGCGCGAGAAACGACGGCGTCCAAAGATGACCAACGTACGGGGCACATCGTTGCTTCGCAGCAAAAATAATATCATAAATTACAATACAATAAATGTACCTACTAACTCATTGTTATCAGTAAAAACTTAAATCATACGGTCCACTTTATTATCTCTCAACTGAGTGCATCGAACATTTTGGTCCTATCGAGCGCGAATATTATTTATTCGTATGGTGAAGACACCTGTCCAGTGAGTCGAAGAAGTCAGGAAGGCAGCGCACACGTGTTCGGCGGGTTTGAGCGAGACGGACAGCTGCAGTACACCGCACATTGAGAGGCGGCACATGCCAGGCAAGTCTATTGCCATCTCTTTCCCACTCCTAACCTATTTGTTCCGCTCTGTTTAAATGATTTCATTTCGGCATCACACAGATTGTTTCAATTTTAACGCTTGGTTGTGACAGAGTATTTCAAATGTCAACGGCTGGTTAGCTTCAGATTGAAATAATCTTATGTTCATATATCGCAAAGTTTTGATAATCTTGCAGTTAGGTAGAATCATTTCCGATTTAATTTATGATACCTATCAGTAGTTGGTGTGTGCGAGGGTTTCTAATACTCTTTGACTTGATCACCTATAGTTACTTAGCAATATTATAGGGTGCTCATATCAATTCAAAAACTGTTTACGGGAGTTTCTATTACTCTTAATTTGGTTCGCCTATAGTTACTTAGCAATACTATACAGTGTGAACGCGCCACGGCGTACATTGTTGCTGCTTGGCGGAGGGTTACTATTTACTATTACTCTCTTTAGTAATTTTACTGTTATACAGACGAGATGGCTACGTTAAATAGTCTGATTAGGAAACGCGCGATAATAAAGAGTAAATTAACAAAGTTTTCAAATTTCATAAATAAATTTACACCTGATAGTGATTTAGCTGAAGTTAAAATTAGATATCGCGATGCTCGTGAGCTGTTAAGCAAGACATTCAGATAGAAATTGTGGATCTTGACGAGGAACAAGAAGCAAATCATGAAAGGGAAAGGGAAGGGTTTGATAATCTCTTTTATTCAACAATGACAATAGCGCAAAAATTAATAGATTCTAATCACTCGGATACTCAGTCAGTTCATTCAGATGGTTCAAATCAACCTCAACTAGTACAGGCAGTTGACGTGAATACAGCAGAAAATGCTCGTCTCCCTGTATTAAATTTACCAAAATGTAATGGTTGTTATTAGGACTGGCCAAATTTCAAGGATAGTTTTGAAGCATTGATCAGCCAAAATCCAAAAATAAGCAACGTCTATAAATTTTATTATTTGCAGAGTTGTTTAAAAGATAAGGCGACAGAGACAATTGCATTTTTGCAGGCCTCAAATGATAACTTTGAAATCGCTTGGAATTTACTAAATGAACGTTTCGATAATAGGAAATTGGCTATTTGGGCTCATATTAAAGCAATAGTGGAATTACCAATTTTGTTCAAGGAAAATGCTATAGCTTTAAGAAATTTATTTGATGAATACTTAAAGCATTCTAGGGCTTTAAGGGTTTTGGGAGAACCAGTTGACAGCTGGAGAAGCATGTTAGTTTATATCATATCTTCAAAATTGGATTCTAACTCACGAAAATGTTGGGAAACGGAAACAAATACTATAGAAATTCCCACTTTAGCGAAATTAGAGTCATTTTTAGGACAGAGGTGTCAATTGCTCGAAACGATTTCTAATAAAAATGGTAATGACAGTTGTCAGAAAAAATATCAAAGATTTGCATCTAGTAATGTTGCTCAAGCTTCTAATAAAATTTCTTGTTATTATTGCAAGGGAAATCACATAATCTTTCACTGCAAAGAGTTCAAAAATTTAAATTCAGCTGATAGGAGACTGGAAGTAAATAGAATTGGACTGTGCATTTTATGTTTAGGGAAAAATCACAAATTCTCTAACTGTAAGGCAAAGTATTGTGTAAAATGTTCTCAAAAACATAATGTTCTCTTGCATCAAGCAGACGCAGAAGAAAATACTGCGCAAGAAAGTGCATTCTCACACCCCAATGAGAATTTAAGCAATGAAGTCACCAGCCACGCGCTGGAAAATAAACACATGTTTCAAGTTCTTTTATCGACTGCCAATGTGTTCATATTAAACTTAAAACACAAGCCAGTAAAGGCTAGAGCACTCTTAGACAGTGGCTCTACAGCAAATTACATAACTGATAGGTTAGCGAAGAAATTAGGTCTGAAATATTCTAGCACTGGAATTGTAAGAATAGCCGGGGTAGATGGAAATGTTTCTCAGGCAGCACATTCCGTTACAGCCACCATAGGGTCATGTGTCAGCAGTCAACTGAAAAGTACATTATCATTCTTGGTTCTAAACAAAATTACCGAAAATTTACCTTTGATCAGCTTTGATAAGATCGATATTAATATTCCCGCAGGGGTACAGCTCGTGGACGCTAACTATAACATTTCAAGTGAAATTGACTTGCTATTGGGAGCTCAAATATTTTACGATTTAATGCTGACTGGGAAAATAGAATTAGGTAGGATAATTTTGAGGGAATGTAAGTTGGGTTGGCTTATCGCAGGTAGCATAAATTCGCAATATTGCCATTATTACCCAGAACAGACTTGTTGCATAAGCGTTCCGAGCGATAATGCCATGCAAAACTCGTTAGAGAGGTTTTGGAAGATGGAAGAATTTCCACACGAAGCATTTTTAACAGAAGAAGAGGCTGAGTGTGAAAATAATTTTAGGGCTACTACGGTCAGGAATTCTGAAGGCAGATTCATAGTAGATTATCCACTAAAATCTCAAGATCATATATTAGGCGATAGTTTTGCGGGAGCTTTAAATAGGTTCTATAATTTAGAAAAACGATTAAATAAAAACGACTACTTGAGACAGCAATATAATGACTTCATGGACGAATACGAAAGTTTGGGTCACATGGAGAAAATAACCGAATTTCATTCAGAATCAGACATTTTGGCATTAGACGGCAGTGGAAACTATTATATACCACACCACTGTGTCCAAAAGTTTGATAGTACGACGACAAGGTTGAGAGTAGTTTTTGATGCTAGCTCAAGGACCAGCAATAATTTGTCACTCAATGACGTATTGCAAAATGGTCCAAGTGTTCAATCGGAATTATTTTCAATCTTGTTGAGATTTAGAAAATTCAACATTGTCTTGTCAGCTGACATTAGACAGATGTTCAGGCAGATATTAGTGAATGAAACGCAATGTGATTTTCAAAGGATAATTTGGAGGCGTTGCATAAACGATCCGATATCCATCTATAGGTTAAAAACTGTCACATATGGTTTAAGACCAGCAACGTATCTTGCGACTCGTTGCGTGAAGGAAATTGCCTTAAAATTCAAGGAGAAATGTCCTGAGGCTTCCAGATCAATTATAGAAGACACATACGTAGACGACTACACTTCCGGAGCAGACAATTTGGAAGATGCTTTGTTATTGAAAGGACAAGCAGATGAAATCCTAAGTGATGCATGTTTGCACCTCCGAAAGTGGCGAAGTAATTCGTCAGAGTTGTTAGAAAATTCACAATTTGTGTCAAATAACGAAAAATATTTCATAAAGGCTTCTGATGAGATAAAGACGCTAGGTTTGATATGGGATTCAAAACGGGATGTTCTGAGGTTTATGGTAAATGCAAATAATTACACACAGGGTAGGTTTACCAAGCGAACGATATTATCAATAATATCCAGTGTCTTCGACCCATTAGGACTTGCGGGTCCTTGCACTATTCTGTCAAAGGTGTTTATACAAAAACTCTGGATGTCAAAATTGGCATGGGATGAGAGCATACCGGCAGACTTAACTTCAGAATGGCTTTTCATACAGGAACAGCTCCTCAAATTAAATATTTTAGAAATCCCACGGCACATAGCTTGTAAAGAGATTTACGGGGTAGAATTGCACGGGTTCTGCGATGCAAGTCAAAGGGCATTCGGCTGTGCCATTTATGCCAGAAGCGCGACGAAGGAGGGCATGTCACAGTTACGACTATTATGCGCCAAAGCGAGAGTGGCGCCAATAAAGCAGCTTACATTGCCAAGGCTAGAACTATCGGCAGCAGTGCTGCTAGCAAAACTGTTGAAGGTGGTAATCAGCGAGTTAAGATTAAACTTTTCGACAGTGACCTGTTGGACAGACTCTAGCATTGTCTTGCATTGGTTAAATAGCCATACATCAGCCTGGAAGGTATTTGTGGCCAATAGGGTCGCATGTATTAAAAATTTGACTAAGGGTTTCATTTGGTCATAATTAGGAGAGGGTTAGAAGCTGATAAATTAAAGCAATCCATTTGGTGGTGCAGACCTTCATGGTTACATTTGGAAGAAACCAAGTGGCCACTTTCAAATGTTTTTGGTCCCATTGAAATTCCAGAAAGAAAACCTTTAAATATAACCTTATTGCAAGTAAATACTAGGGATGTCGGCGGGTACCCGGGTCGAAACGGGTAATGGTCGACCCGGGTATATTTTTAAGACCCGGGTACCCGACTAATAAATTATATAACTTTCAGAAAGTCAGCCTTTATCGGAGAAAATTATAAGAACTTAAAAACAATAGGAATAAGCTGTGGAAAAACATAACCATGCAGTAATAACAAGAATCCCGTCAATAGTACCATTAAATCGCGTCAGTATGGGTGAAGTAAAATAAACTTCCTCTGTGTGATGTTGATGCTGCACCAATTTCGGACAAAAAGTCACGTACTTGAATTTGATAGCACTTGGAAGTGTGAAAATATTTACGAATAACAGACGACTTGCCGTTTGAATTGGTGAGTAAGTACTATTTTAATTTAGTTCAGTTTAAAACTCGCGGCGTAAAAGAAAGAAATTGTAGTTACTACTTCAGATGTTCAGATGTACACTAACTTTTGTGTTATATATTTCGGGTACCCGGGTTTACCCGGGTATTGCTTTCGGGTACCCGGGTTTCGTGTTAGACCGGGTACGACATCCCTAGTAAATACTGAATCGATATTCTTAAGATTTTCCACTTACAGGAAATTGCTTCGAGTCACAGCTTGGTGTTACAGATTTATCTCGAATGTGTCAAAGGGTAAAGTCAAAACAAAAGGCAGTGTGCTTGAAACGGAAGAACTTAAGAACGCAGAATGCAAGCTAATCAAGCTAGCACAGCGCGAAATGTTTCAGTCAGAAATCGCAAAATTGGAAAGAGATAGGGAGCTCCCGCGGAGCAGCAACATATTGAGTTTAAATCCATTTCTCGATACTAACAACATTCTAAGAGTTGGTGGTAGGCTAGTTAACGGGGATCTTGAATTCAATAAGAAGCATTCTATAACTTTGCCAAAGGGACATGTATTAACGAAATTGTTGATAAAACATGAGCATCATAAGAATTTACATGCAGGATCTCAGTTATTGCTTTCAAACATGAGAGAAAGGTACTGGCCTGTATCGGGTTTAAGAACAATAAAGGGACTTTTGAAAAATTGTTTGACATGCTTTAGATTTAATCCAAAGACCATTAACTATAAAATGGGAAATTTACCAGCAGGTCGAATCAAACCATCACGTCCTTTTCTTGTAAGGGAGACTAAATTAAGAAACAAAAGGATTATCAAAACTTATATTTGTATCTTTGTTTGCTTTAGTTCCAAAGCAATGCATATAGAGCTAGTCAGCGATTTGACAACTGAATCATTTTTAAATAGTGTTAAGAGATTTGTTTCAAGACGCGGCTTGCCAGCTGAAATACACAGCGACAATGCAACTAATTTGGTAGCAGCAGATAAAAATTTGCGAGAATTTTACAAAACTTTTGTCGAAAATGAGAAATCTGAGTTTGTCAAAAATTATCTAATGGAAAATAATATTAAGTGGAGATTTATGCCTCCAAGATCACCTCACTTTGGGGGATTGCATGAAAGCGGAATTAAATCAGTAAAATTCCATTTAAAGAGAGATTCAAAACTCTGTATTGACATTAGAGGAAATGCAGACGGCACTCTGCCAAATAGAGTCAATATTAAATTCACGGCCTCTATATCCTATTTCCGATGATCCAAATGACTTGTCGGCATTAACTCCTGGACATTTTTTAATCGGAGGTCCGTTGACGGCTCTACCGCAAGAAGATCTGAGGGAGGTTCCTACAACACGGCTGAACCGCTTCCAGCATTTGCAGAAGTTGACGCAGTCATTCTGGAAAAGATGGACCAAGGAATACCTGTGCACCCTGCAAACCAGGTGCAAATGGAAGGCCAATGGAAAATCAACCCTAATGCCAGGGGCCTTGGTACTACTACGGGACGACAACTTGCCACCCCAATGTTGGAAATTGGCAAGAGTAACCAGGCTCCATGAAGGAAGGGATGGCGTGACCAGGGTCGTCGACTTGAGCACTGCTTCTGGGCCCACAACCAGAGGAATCAATAAGGTGTGTCCTTTACCGGTTGAAGATCCTAGTGACTTCAAAGGGGGGAGGATGTTTGTAACCACGGGGGGTGAGACTTTGCCACCACCACTGCGCGAACAAGCCAGGCCCGCAGGCAGCGGCCGAGAAACGACGGAGTCCAAAGACGACCAACGTACGGGGCACATCGTTGCTTCGCAGCAAAAATAATATCATAAATTATAATACAATAAATGTACCTACCAACTCATTGTTATCAGTAAAAAATTAAATCATACAGTCCACTTTATTATCTCTCAACTGAGTGCATCGAACAAACTCTTTCAATTGCTTTTATGTGAACCTTATATGAAGGAGACCAAATTATACATGCTAATTTACTACGTATTAGTGAGCAATATACAGTTTTAATCGACTTCAATGATAAGCTCTTACAGTTAATGTAACATATATCCTAAAATTTTTTTAAGATTTTACCGTTACACTATGTATGTGATCTATTAATGTAAGCTTCTCATCAATGATGATAACCAAGTCTTTAACACTGGGAACATAACCCAAACGATTGTTATATGTTACTAGTTTCAAATTGTTTTGTTTTCTTAAAAAAGGACATATGCCAACACTTTTGAATATTTAGTGAAAGACTATTGTTGTTACATCATTGACTATTTCTATAGTTTTAAATACTTTCAGATCGCAAATAATAAACAATTGCTATGTTGGAAACAAAGAAAATTATCATTTATGAATAGATTAAATAAAAGGGGTGTCTTATGTCCCCTTTGTGACACTCCTGAACTAACAACCATTGGGTCTTAGTAACATCCTATTTTAACATATTGCAACCATTGTAACATTCTTAAATTAAAACATACTTTTTTAATTTCGTTAACGACAAATTATAGTCAACCCTATCAAATGCCTTGGAAAAATCAATACTGACGTATTCACTTGCTTTCTGGCCTCAAAGGCATTTAATAAGGCTGCATGATAAGACAGTAAGTTAATCACTGTGCCCTTTTGAAGAGAGAAATCATGTTGTTGATTGCTTACAATCTCCCGACAAGACCATGTCAATTGTTCACTAATCAAGCAGTCAGAAACTTTAGGTATAACGGATTAATTGCTAACACTTCTATGATTTTGTACACGACTCCTATCACCAGACTTAAAAATGGGTATTATATAGCTAAGTTTCCAGTCGAAGTTGTGCAAATCAAAAAGTATTTATGTAAAGATGTCGTCAGAGGACAGACAATTTTTTAGTAGTAAATTAGGTATACCATTGCGTTCAGTGCTAAGTTTATTTGGCAACTGACTAACTTTATTACATAGTAGTGAGTCACCCGAATTACGCTTCGGTTTGCTAAATTAATATATCATTAATATAAATTTTAGAAAAAGTATGCTTCGACCGGGAATCGAACCCGGGCCGCCCGCGTGGTAGACGGACATTCTACCACTGGACCAATTATGCTTGGTTGAATGAGCAGCTGCTGTAATAGCATATGAACATAGTGAATCACCCGAGGCAACAGCTACCGCAGCACAGCCCACGCACACGATTTAATTAATTTAAAACTTTTCGCACCTTTTTTGAAAATAAAAACCGGCCTACGATCTAAGTCGACAAATTAGCAAAATTTTAAGCCATCATACAACTTAATCGGGCAGTATCTTCAGAGGAGATAGCGAACAAACATACACGCAAACATACAAAGAGAGCGATTTTATGTTATAGGATGTCAGACAAAGATTATTACCTATAATTTATATTAGTACTAGTTGAATTACTTACGTTATGGTCCTAAGATAATTTGATAGTGTTACTTGGCATGTAAACAGCAGGAAACTAATTACTAAATAAATTAACTAACTTCTAATCGCTTATCTGTAATTGATGGGCACCACCCACCATTAGTTATATCAATACCGATTAGTGACTGTAATAATAATAACCTGGAAAATAATCTTACTAGAAGTAAGTACAACTTTAAAGCTGGTAACTATTTCTCTATTAATGCTGTATTAGAAACCATTGACTGGTCTATTATATTTTCTGGTATGAATTGTAATGATACCACCTCGGTGTTCTATTCTATCGTTTGGGATATTATCTCACCTTGTGCCTAAAATTAAAATTAACTTAAATAATGTGAAATTCCCTCAGCTTTACCCAAGACAATTAAAGAAAAATCTAAATACAAACGCAAGTATAAAGTATTTAAACACCCCTATGACCTAGAGGAATCAAGATGACATCGCACTAACGGTATTGGACTGGAATCCGGAAGGAAAACGAAAACAGGGCAGGCTATAAACAACATGGAGACGAACAGTGCTTAAAGAATCAGAGAAATGTGGAAAGAGCCAGCAAAAAAAATCCTCAAAAACTAGTGTCTTCCCTATTGTACTTGGGAAATTTGTATTTGCTATCTTTCAATTTTCCCACATTCTCATGCGAGGAATTTAATGGCGTTAGCTTACACTTGGTGTATTAATCTAGTGACCTTAAAACCAAAGACAAGTTGATGCCATCTATACAGATTTCTCCAAGGCATTTGACAAAGTGAATCATAAAATATTGCTGTTAAAATTGGATGCCTGTGGAATTAAAGAAGATCTGTATAGACGGTTCAGCTCGTATATTGTAAACACAACGCATTTTTTTGTTCTGAACGGTTTCAAATCGAAGCCTATTAATTGTACTTCCGGAATCCCCCAAGGTTCAATTCTTGTTGCTCGGGCAGTGTTATAGTGCAAATTTTATAAAATGCCTTTCACACGGGATCAGAAGGCCGATATCTCCAAAATAATAAAGGAGACTTTAACGGCAGTACTAGCCCATGAATCCTTTACATCAAAGATTACTGATATAATCTGGAAAAAGGTAGATGCTCGCATAAACGAATCCAACAAAGTTATGCATTCTGCGATAGCCAAGGTCCAAAAAAAAAAAAAATACTATCTAGAAAATTAGACCACCTGCAGCGATACTCAAGACCAAATAGCATTCGCATTTTTGGGTTAGAAGAAACGCTCCAAGAAAACTTAAAAGTAAAATTGTATCTATTATCAAATCAAAAACGAATATTAACATATGTGGTGATTACACTGACCGTTGCCATTGAGTGAACCGGCGTACTAGTGATAGTGATAGTTCAACTAAATCACGTGCTTCTATCGTAAAGTTCACCTCGTACAGAGAGAAATTGTAACTCTAAATGCTCCTCGCCGCAAGAGGTATTAACAGGCGTACCACAAGGATCCATTTTTGGCCCCCTGCTGTTTTATTTATACAACTAATTTGCAAAATTATACAGAACCTTGTAAAATTCATATGTACGCTGACACCCAGATTTAGAAATCTTGTGCAACTGGTGACATAATTCAATCTGTTAATCAATTAAATTGCGATTTAGACAAAATATCAGAAGTCTCAAAAAATCATTGTTTAGTTTTAAACCCAAACAAATCTGTTGGTATTTTGTTTGGTCCCAGAAAAGAGGTTTTAAAGTACCAACAATTTATTATTTAAGATAAAAATTGATGACGGGAACATTTCATTAAAACAAGATGTAAGAAATTTGGGTTTTGTCATTGATAATTCTTTTAGGTATGAAAAACAAGTACAAAAATATATTCAAAATTCATACTCGAGGTTGAAATTATTATTTCCTTATCGGCACTTTTTTAGTATAAATCTTAAGAAAACTCTTTGCAAATCTTTAATTTTAAGTCAATTTACTTATGGTTCTGAAACTTACGGTCCTTGTTTGAATAAAATAACTTCCAATCGAATACAACTTGGCAGAATTCGTGTTTGCGATACATATATGGTATTCGAAAATTCGACCATATAACCCATAAATTAAAAGATGCATGTTGGCTTGATATGAAAAATAGAAGGCTTCTGCAGTCTTTATTCAGAAAATAATTTCAAAAAATGCTCCGTATTTATATAATAAAATAAAATTTAGGACGGATGTTCATACGCTGAATGTTAGAAATAAAGGTCTTACATTACCTCCTACACACAAAACTTCGTTATTTGAGCGCTCCTTTTCTTTTAATGTAAGTAAAATTTTAAAACAGCTTGACTTCAGTATTAAAAACAAAACCAGTAAAATAATTTTGAAGTTTATATATTTTCAACATCTTTTTAATTTGCAGTGACTGTTTTTGCCAGCAACATTATTTAATTTGTTTTACTTGTATTATTTTGTAGAAAAACACCTGGTTCAGTTTATAATTGTTTTCACTCTTAGTTTCAGTATTCATTTTTAATTTAAGACTTCTTCTTCTTCGGCACTGCAACCCTGGAGGATTATGGCCGCATCTTCCGATGCTCGACTGATTCATTTGGACACTTTAAGGTGAATCACTCCTTATTACTTATTGTTATTTTAGTTAAAAAAACAATTATAATTATAATTTTGGGTGAGTTTTAGCACTTTTCACTATGTTTCTCCACACACTGCGGTCTTGCACCAAGTTGCACCAGTTTGTTACCCCCAACTCGTGTAAATCCTGTGTAACTTCATCTTTCCATCTTAACTTCAGTCTGCCTCTAGTTCTAGTAAGTTCTGGTAGTCATTGTGTTATCTTTTTTTAGGGGCTTTTGATCAGTTTGTCTCATAATGTGGCCAAACCATTTCAGACGCTGTGCTTTTATGAAGTTTATGATGTCTTCATTTGCCATTTCTTTCTTCAGTTCAAAGTTCATTCTCTGCCTGTGTTGGTTGTCCTCTACCTTAATCGGGCCTAATATTATTCTTAACATTTTTCGTTCAAATTTTCTTAGGGCTTCTTCTTCTATCTTGGTAAATGATAAGGTCTCTGCTGCGTATGTTATTATTGGTCTGATCATGGTTTTATAGATTCTAATTTTGGTTTTTTTACTCAACCTTTTACTAAGAAGTAGGCTTCTGTTACTAAAATATGCTCTATTTGCTTTCTGTAATCTTTGATTAATTTTTTGTTTGTGTTCACTTTTGCTTGCAATAATACAGCCTAAATAGTTAAAGCAGCGTACTCGCTGAAATACATAATTTTCAGTTTCTAGGTCCCTGTTATTATCTAATTCGGTTTTCCCGCAAAACATATATTTGGTTTTATTTTCGTTAATTTGTAGCCCATATTCTTTTGCTTCTTGGCTTAAGTTTTCCACCGACCGTATTAATGCTTCTTTTGTTCTACTGACAATAACTACATCATCGGCGTACGCTATGATTTGTGTCATTTTGTTGGTAATAGTACCGTCCATTCCAAGCTTCCTAACTACTGCTTCTAGTACAAGGTTAAATAACATAGTAGAGAGCGGATCTCCCTGCTTGACTCCTTTATTTACACTGAGAAATTCCGTAGTTAGGTTTTGCAATCGGACTGCTATTTTATTATCTATTAAAGTTAGTTGTATGAGATGTATTAATTTTAGGGGTATTCCAAAGTTTACTAGTTCTGAGATCAATTTACTTCTTTTGATTGAATCGAATGCTTGTTTGAAATCGATAAATATTATGTGAAGATCTATTCCATGTTCATAACTTTTTTCGACGATTCTCTGTAGTATGTGGATTGCATCGACAGTACTTCTACCTGGTCTAAAGCCTTGCTGGTATTCCCCTAAAATGTTTTCTGAGTACGGCTGTAATCTATTTTTTATTATAATTGCAAGGATTTTATATGCAGTGTTGAGTAGTGTAATACCCCTATAATTACTGCAATTTGTTTGGTCACCTTTCTTGTACAGTGGAATGATATGTGCTTGCGTCCATTCCATAGGCATTACTTCTATTTTCCATATTTCTACAATCAGGTTTGTTAATTGTTCGTACATTTCTTTGCCTCCATAGATTATAAACTCTGAAACTATTTTGTCTGGACCTGCTGTTTTGTTTTTCTTTAGTTTTAGAATCACATTTTCTACCTCATTATATGTAGGCTGAGTTACCTTTTCGTGATTTCCCCTCCGTGTTTGTTGGTTGCTAATTATTTGTAGCCCCTGTTCACTATCCTTATATAGCAGTTCCCGAAAATAATCTACCCAGATCGTTTTGACCTTCTCTTCTTCACATTCTATTTTCCCCTCTTTGCTTTTAAAACCTCTTGGTCTAATTGTAGGCTTCTTATATAACTCTTTCATTTTTTTGAAAAATAATTTGTTATTGTTTTGCAAATTTTCATTTTCGACATCCGTGAGTTTTTGGTTCACCCATTGGTTTTTTTTTGTTTTGCATAAATTGTTTGCAATATTCCTGTCGTACACGTATTTTTCCTTATCTTCCATTTTCCCCGTTCTTAACCATTTTGATCTGGATGCGTCTTTAATTTCTTTAGCTTCCCTACAGTTTTCATCATACCAACCGACTTGTCTTCTTTTTTCTTCACATCCGATGTCTTGTTGTGCAATATCAAGGATAGCTCCCCTTATAGTATTCCACCGGCTCTCGATGTTGTGTAATGCTGCATTTTGATTAATTTTATTGGATATTTTTTTTTGTGTAGCCTATTTTACACTGTTTGTTATCAAATTTTTGAACATTCCATTTATTATTTT
Source organism: Agriotes lineatus (assembly GCA_940337035.1). Lineage (NCBI taxonomy): Eukaryota > Metazoa > Arthropoda > Insecta > Coleoptera > Elateridae > Agriotes > Agriotes lineatus. The sequence goes on along the minus strand of OW679196.1, from coordinate 7,114,911 downwards.
TTGGTTGAAATTTATCTCTTTTGGAATTAGCTTGCCTCAGTGTCATTATCACCATGAAATGATCACTATCTGCATTTGCGCCTCTGTAAGTTCTTGCATTGGTAACATATCTTATGTATTTTTTTGTTACTAATATGTGGTCGATCTGATTTGCATGTTCCCCGTCCGGATGATTCCATGTTACCTTACGATATTTTGGTTGAATGAATTTTGTTGTTACTGTATATAAGTTATAGGCCGATGCAATCTGACACAGTCTGTGACCATTGTCATTTGTTTCTGTATGGATGGAGTATTTCCCGGTAACATCTTGAAGGTATTCTTCCATGCCTAATTGTGCATTAAAATCTCCTAATATTATAGTAACGTCTTGCTTAGGAATTTCATTCATTAACCTTTGTAGAGCTTCGTAAAACTCCTCTTTTTCCTCGTCATTTGCCGTTTCCGTTGGCGCGTATGCATTTATGATAGTTTGGGTCCCGGTTTTTAATTTTATTCTGAGCATAGCCATCCTCCCATTAAGTGGCTTAAAGTACATTATTCTTTCTCTGCTATTTTTTGATACAAAGAAGCCGACACCTTTCTGCCCCCGCTTTTCTTCCCCACTATACAGAAAACTGTAGTCATCTTTTTGAATTTCCCCTTCTCCGTACCATCTATGTTCTTGCACCCCTAATATATCTACGTTGTATCTCTGCATTTCTAGGGCAATTTCCTGCATCTTTCCGGGCTGTAACAAAGTTTTGATGTTCCAAGTTGCTACCCTGAATGGTTTTTGTTTCTTTTTTCCTTGTTTTCTTGTTTTACTCCTTTTTTCTTTGTCCGTTTCCATCGCGATTTTCGTAATTAGCAGTCCATCCGGCCTTTTGTTTTTCAGTAGTTTTTTGGTGTTCCTGTCTTTATTAGTTTATTGCTTGTTGTCGGCTGTGGAAGCTCTTTCAACAAGGTTTGTGCCCACGCCTTGTTTCTGGAGTTTTCTCCTGTATTTTTTTTGCTGGTATAATAGTATTGGGTTTCTTGTTTTTATTTTCTTCCATTTCTTTCTGCTCCGGTGATCGTTGCTCAGTTTTTCTTTTGTTTAGTCCTTCCAATTCGGTCTCTGCTCTATACTCACTCACTTCTATATAGAGGGATGGGTTTTCCATTTCCTCTGGCTCTTCTACTTGATTGGCCTTCTCCTCTACTCCCTTCAACTTATCTATATCATACATTTCACCGTTGACTAATAGCTTGTTTCTTTTAATTGTAGCATTCAATCCTTTTGCCCTTGCTTCTTGCACATATTGCCGTAGGAATCTGTTATCTACTAGTTCTTTTTCGGTCAAGTCCTCCTGGATCCAAAATGTGGTTCCTCTTAGCTTCCTGGCATTATACATGATTTTTTGTTTCTTGAGATTAGATATCATTGACGTTAGGATCGGCCTATGTCTTCCCTCTGCTCTTTTACCAATTCTTCTTGCTCCGTCTATATCCTTTTCCATATCTACCTCGATTTCCATTTTATTAAATATTTCACTTATGCTTAGTAATAAACTCTCCTGTGTTTCTTCCGGCACTTCTTTGACGCCTTTAATAATAATGTTGTTTTTTTTTATTATTTTCTCCAATTTTTCAATTTTCCCTTCTTGTTTAGCAATTTTCTCCTTCAATAACCTATTTTCAGTTCTTAGTTCCTGAGTAGCCAGGGTTACATTCTCCATTTTGATTGCATTATTATCCAATTTAACATCTATCCCAGCTAATTTCCCTTGAATATCCGTGAGCATTTTCACCACCTGGTCTATTTTTTGTGGTTGTTCCTCGGCACAATTTAAGACTTAGTTTGTTTTTATTTTTTATTTTTCCCAACAGTTAGTGTTAGGCATTTATAATATAATATAATTTAACTCTTTTCGTTATGGTGAAGTGTAAGAGCTGATTTATCTGAACTCCGTCATATGATTTTGTCATCATTGCAGCATTTCGATGTAAGTTTAATTTATTATAAAATGTTATTATTTATTTTGTTGGCTCTTGATGGCAAAGTAAAGACATTATTATTGTTATTATTATTATATACCAGATCGCTTTAATTACCTGCGAATGTCGGCTATTGAAAAAGCTGCTGAAATAATTGCAGGCTTTCTCGTATCCAGTGCCTTTTATGGGGACGCTCTTGGAATCCCAAAGGAACAGTTTGGTAATACGGAACGACTTATAGAGCAGTACTTGGAAGAAATGGCGAAATTAGAGCAGGTGAAGTCATGTAATGATGTTACAACACTAAGGAAAAGTTATTTTCTTGTGACATCGTCAATGCGAGCATTAAAGGTGTTAAACGTTCCATCGTCACATTATAACGTAATGCTAAAATCCTCAACGGCTTAAACCTGAAAAGAAACAGATTGCAGGCAGCTCGAAATTATTTCGGAGGCGCAAATAATTCTCGTATTTTAAATGCTCGCATTCGGCCACGCACAGCGCACACGCCTACTGCACAGCTCTCTACGGAATCAGAGATATTCATTCGTATTCCGAATGATTCATTCGTATCCGAATGTTCCGAATGAATCATTCGATTGATAAATTCTCTCACATTCGAATATCTCGATTGTTAAATTCATTTGATTTTGCCCATCACTAAATTAGGTAGTTTTGCAGGTAGGATTGACTACCTGAGTTTTTGGGATAGGAAGTAGACACTTAAATACTTATGCAATTTTCCCATCATAACAATAAAACATTATAATAATTCCTTTATATTCCAAAAGCAGGTAGGTTCATTATCCCTATTTTCAGAAAACTCTAGGTTTGTCTAAATATGGTGCTTTTAGATATCAGCAAATTCCAGGAATTTAGTTTGCGGAAAGTGCCCAGTGACATTTGCACTTTCTGCGGATGAGAAGATGAAGACGCGTGCAGGGTATATTATACTCACTATCTGTTAGATCAGTTTAGCTATCTTATGTTACAAACTCTAATTATTATTATGTATAATTTCTTGCACAAATTGGTTTTAGAAGGCATTAGTGCAGAAATAATAATATTTATTTAGTTTATTCCATTACAAACCAAATAATATAAAAATAAAAACACATTTTTAGAGAGTAACACAAAAACATAAAGATCTATAATGTTTATTACTCCACTTCTAAATTTTCGTCTTGTTCCTCGATGTTCAAGTTGTTGTCATTTAAGCATTTTTGATATACCAGTCACTACAAAAATCACGGCACAAGTCACAAGTACTAGAAGTCTTTCAGTTTGTAAAGTACACCGCGTCATAGATGAGCAGAACGCTAGACACGTCTGGACGAGTCCATTACGTTCAACTAGGTGATTTCCGCTGTTGTAGTCAGTTCATTGCCGTTCGTCATGTCATTTTGTTAAATGTTTCCATGACTATTAACTCTTTAATAATACCAAAAAGGGGTTTGGGCGAGCACCTTACAGTCTGATAGCTACATGACGCATTGGGGTTAGTCATTTACTGTCCATAGCGCCATATTCGAACATTCTCAGGTCGCACGCGTATTCAAGCGCCTTTGGCCTGCGCACTCTGCCAGATTTATTTATTTATTTATTTAAATATATACACGGGACAACCCATTTTACAATAACAGTGTAATCTTAAAACTAACCTGTCTAAGCATTTTATAAAGTTTTACATAAGATATACTATAACAAGAAAATATAATATATAGAATATAGTAACGATCACAGAACACAGAACAGTATTACCCACTTGATATTTGTCTTACAAAATCTTGTATAGAAACACCAGTGATATCACAGTTATAGGTATTAATTAATCTAAAGGATCTGGGCAGAAAACTGTTGTATCCATAGTTAGTAGTGTGCGTTGGTATATTAAATGTTGATGAAAAGCGAGTATGTCTGTTTGGTACTCTAAATGAGATTAAACTAAGTAATTCAGGGCAGATGATAGTACCAGAGATAATTTTGTGTAGAGTAACCAAGTCATTCTTTTTATGTATGTTTTCCAATGTTGGCAAATTTAGTAGTGAAAGTATTTCACTGTAGTGATACGATCCAAAAACAAAGTTCATTTTGTAAGCACAGTACCTGAGAAATTTATTTTGTACCAATTCTAATTTCTTAATATGTACATCGTAATAAGGTGACCAAGCAGTTGAAGCATATGTGAGAATAGAACGAACAAATGCTAGATAGAGGATTCGTACTGTGAAAACAGTAAAGGATTTGGAGTTTCTTAATATAAAACCCAAAGATTTCAAACTCCTGTTTACAGTAGTATTGATATGTGACCTAAATGTAAACGAACTGTCATAAAGAATCCCAAGATCTCTAACTTCATTAACTCTTTCTAAAGTTTGATTGTACAGCTGATAATTATATATCAATGGGCTTCTCTTTTTGGAAAAAGTTATACAGTGACACTTACTAACATTCAAAGACATCCCATTCAATTCTGACCAATCACTCAATCTATCAAGGTCACTTTGAAGAGCTAAACTGTCCTCATCACTTTTTATTTCCATAAAAATCTTTAAATCATCTGCAAATAAGAGATGAGCACAATACTGAAATTTTTTAACAATATCGTTGATAAATAAATTAAAGAGAAGTGGTCCCAAGTGGGAACCTTGTGGCACGCCAGAGGTTACCGAAATAGGATCTGATACAAAATTTTTGACCTTAACGTATTGGATTCTTCCTGATAAGTAAGAATGGAGCCACAATGTTAAATATTCGGGAAATCCGATTAAGTCAAGTTTATTGATTAGGCAATCATGGTTGACCTTATCGAAGGCCTTGGAGAAATCAGTATAGATGGAATCGACTTGATACCCATTCTCCAAGGCAGTAGTTATACTTTGATTGTAAAGAAGATTTGTTGAAGTTGATTTACCTGATGCAAAACCGTGCTGTTCGTTTGATATAATATTTTTACAATGCCAAGATAAGATAGGTGTTAACAGCATTTCAAATACTTTTGGTATAACTGGAATTACAGTGATTGGCCGATAGTTCATAATATCTTCTTTTACACCATTTTTAAATATGGGCGTGACATAACTAGTTTTCCAAATATCAGGAAACACTCTAAGTTTAAGAGTAAGATTAAATAAAATTTGAAGAGGTTTAGCTAGGGTGAACATTAGGGTGGTTCTACGTTATACTTAGTGGAAAAAACTTTTTCGAATTTTTTTGGTCGCATCCCCTAAAGTCGTTCTAATGCCGAAAAAACAAACGTATACAAAATTTGAGCCCAATCGAATAATATTAACACGTGCCACCGAGCCCCGGAAGTTTCCAAATTGCAGATTTTAACTTAATTCACTTATTATCAATTAATATCTCGCGAACATTAAGCCGTATCGAAATGTTGATAATGACATAAATAAAAGGAAATTTAATTTGCTACTAATTTAGTTATATGCAATTTTCTTGTAAACTTGTTGGAATTTAAAAAATATGCGTTAAGTATTAAAAAAAGGTAAAAATTCTTGAAAAATTGCTTTTTTATATTAATAACTTAAAATATAATATAATTAAGCAAATATATTTATTTACAAATTAAATAAAACGAACAATATTAAATAATTACTGAAGTTACATAAATTGAAAGAATTATATTTACAAACTTAAGAATAAAACAAATATACCAAGTTACCTATATGTAAAATAATTAAATGCATATCACAATAATTATTTTTTTTTCTAAGGAAACTTTACTGGAATCCGGATATTGACGCCGATAATCACTAACAACTTGTAGCAAGTACTGTTTTTGTCCTCTTTCTTGGTAATTAAGCTATTATATTTTTCGACCAGTTTAATACTTCTTTCCGCAATATCATTTGTGACGTGAAGTAAACAATTACATATACTTACTTAAATTTTCCATTTCTTCGTAAGTTCTTTTTTGCCTTTGAAGAAGCAAAAACTGTTTATCTTCTTCTACATCTATTAATTCTAGAGCGTTCGCATGTGCGATATCGAACAGGTCGTCAAATTTTTCAACAAATTGTTATTCCTTCCTTTTATGAATCCGTTATTTTATTTCCTTGTTTTAGCAGACTCCTTCATTCAGAGTATAATAATTCCAGCTTTTGTACAGAATGATGTTTTTCCTTAGCTGGCATCGGTGCTTTTTACCAAAACACTATTCCTTGAATAATTAATTTTGCACTTTTATGTAAATTCAAATTAACTATACGCATATTAAAAAAGGTACTTGTAAAACTTGTTCATTTGAGAGCAATTTACTACCAATAATTTAATGTGCATCATTTCCTATTAAAAGTGCTGAGTCTTTTTCACGAAGAACCTTTGACGCTGAGGCCATTTTATGCTTTAAAATTTTAAAATGGTATACCTTCCCTCTAAACATCTGGTTTGTATTGACAAAAAAAGAAACTGTGTTCGACAGTTCGACTCGTTTTTTTTTTAAATAACTGATTCTAAAAATATTTCAATATACTGAAAATAGGTAAAAAAAAATATTATTGAATTTCAAACATTTATATATCATAAGATCTATTTACTTGTATTATCAAAAATCGCCTAAAATTGAATAATGGATTGCAATTTACTTCAAAATTGTAATACTTCTACGTTTTCAAAAATCGAATTATTAAGTTTTTCTAACACTTGACGCATTTTTTTAACATCTGGTAGGTTTGCGGACAAATTGAATCTAACTACAATTGTAGAAAATAAAATTTCCTTTTATTTATGTTATAATAAAAATTTCGATAGCACTTCCGGTTCGTCAGATATTAATTGATAACAAGTGAATTCAATTAAAGTCTGCAATTCGGAAACTTCCAACGCTCGGTGGCACGTGTTAATATTGTTCGATTGGGCTAAAAATTTTATGAGTTAGTTTTTTTGGCATTGGAACGAATGTAGGGGGTGCGACTAACAAAATTCCGAGGTTGCAAATTAGAACCACCCTAGTGAACATGCAGCGTTTTAAGAAAAATGCAGGTATGCCGTCAGGACCATAGCTCAGTTTATCTTTTAAATCAGTAATTCCTTCAATGACATCCTGAAGATTAAATGTCACAAAAGGAATATCAACTTGTGCATCATGATTGTTGTTTGAGGCAATCTGTGTTAGTTTGGTATCAGTGTATACACTTGAGAAGTGTTCAGCAAAAAGATTCGTAATACTTTCACCATTGTCAGCTGATTTATCGTTAAAATACATGTTTGCTGGATAACCATATTCTTTTTTCAATGAATTTATATAGTTCCAAAAGTATTTACTGTCATTACTTATTGAATTATTAACTTTAGCAATGTATTGATTGTAACAGTTTTTGGCTAGATTTTTACATTGTCTCCTTAAATTAGAAAACTTATTATAGTTAGCAGCAGATCGAGACCGTTTATAATCTGCATGAGCAATCTTTTTTTGAAATGTTAAACGTTTAAGATCTGGGGAAAACCATTTTGGACAATTGGAAGCTTTATATTTCCTAAATGGCACCAAATTACGTATAGCATTATCCACAATTTGATAAAAAACCTCAACCGACTTATTCACATCTGAATCGTCGAAAATGTTCTCCCAGATTATAGAAGCAAAATAATTATTAAGGCTAGTGTAATCAGCATTTTTGAAGTCGAAAAAAGTTTCATCAAATTTCATTACATTAGGCTGCATATTTAAGCCCAATTCTATTAAGAGAGCAATGTGGTGAAAGTTATTAGCTAATAATAAATTTGATGCAACCTCGACAGTTAAAGATAATAGTTAGAAGAAAAATATCAGATCTAATAATCTACCATGATCGTTGGGAAGGTGATTCACCTTGTTTAAGGTTAAGGTAGGAGAAACTTTCACTTAAAATTGTTGCTGGGTAACCATCAGGACACTGAACTGTAAGTCCATACTCATCTGAGTATTCCCATGAAGCTAAGTGGTAGATTGTAATCACCGAAATGTGAAAATCAGCAGATGGAAACTTTTCCATAATACGCTCTACCGATATGCAGTGTTCCATATATGTATCATTGCTAGAATCTGGGGGCATATAGGTAGCACCAAATATTATATGAAACCTATTAATTTTTACCAATGTGAAGATATGTTCAAGGGTTTCACTAGAGTTGAGTATGCGGCTAGCAATAAAGATTTACGAACCGCAATTAGTACACCACCACCCCTAGTTTTTGTGCTTGTATTTGAGGTGCGATCTTGTCTGAAAACATTATAATTATAAAAACCAAGCTCTGAATTGTGGATATCTTCGGTAAGCCCACGTTTCCACCAAAATAATGATATCGTAGTTATTTATTGGCAGTTACCACTGCTAACTCGTCAAGCTTAGTTTTTAATCCGCCTACATTTTGGTAATAGATACTAAATTTGGTGTTCGGAAAATTTATTTCCAGCTGTTGTCTAAAATGCGGCCACGACCAAATGGCGAAGTTCCATGCACAGCTTAGGCAAAAATTCACAGCAAAACGAGCAAATTTAGTAATAATGCCTCGCGCGGGATGGAGCGTGTGACGCACAGCGAGTCCTCCCGCCGCGGAAAGCGTTTAGCGAAGGGCGGCGTCGCGAGTTTCTGGTAGAGCTTGTACTTCTTATGACATGCTAATTTATTTAGCATTTGAAACCAAAAATAAATCAGCATGAAAAGTTTTCCTTTAAAATGGGAATTTTAATTTGCCCCCCTAAAAATACCCATTGCTACGCCACTGATACCGTCTATTGGCGCATAACTGTAGCCACGCCTATGTACATCTTGCTTTGAAGCCACTCTAGCTAGGAGCTTATAAAACGTAAGGATGTGCGCCACGGGTAAAATTTACCTTGGCGTAGTTTATGCTACAGTCGACAAGTAGTGATTGCTCTAAAAATAACATGCTTCTAGGTATGCCTTCAGAACAGTCCATTTGGAAGGTACTGAAGAGCGGCAGCACGTAACTTTAAAAACAAGTCAGTTAGAACAATAACTCTAGGTGTGGGTATTTTTTACCCTCTGCACGCTTCCATAAGGGTTAAGGTTTGAGGAAAGTCGAACAAAGTTAATTTTGTACATGGAATTAGTATTATAATCAGTAGAAATTGAATACATCACTTTCACTTATGAGGCGATATTAATAATAGTATATTGCATAACGACAATTAAATGTGTTACACAAGTTACAAAACTGTCAACACGTATGCATAACATTTTTATAAATCCACACTATAGTATTAGGGCAATGATGGTATACCTTTAAAAGAATAACCAATAACACATTTGAAACTTATTAAAATTGCTTGGTTGCTAATTTTAGGTGTTTTGTAATTTTAAATATTAATGAATGGTCAAAACTGTAGTAACTTGTTCAGGGCAAAAGTGTTATTACATAAATAAATCAAATCTTTACTTAAGTATATATTTCGTAGAAACCTAACTTTCAAAATGCAAGATAAACATTATACTGCTTTAAATAACTTTCAATTATAATACACATGCAAAGAGTATATTACCATGAGATGCAAGTTGATTAAGTTCGAGGAAAAAACATTTCCCAAAATATGGTAGTATCAAATCAGTAATTAATCAAATTCAGTAATAATTTACCAACAATAGAAAAGGTAAATTAACTATCAAAGATTGAAAGCAATCAATCAGTTATTTTAAAAATTACAATTAACTGGTTTATAAGCAACATTATGAAAACCAATATAACACAAAAGTTACTGCACATTTCTAATGTATTTTTGAGTGAGTGAAGTGTTTTCTGACTGCTAACGATCATTACCCATGTTCAAGTGACAATTGTTTAAATTTATACCTGAAGCCTGTGACGTAAATCTACAGAATCAGAAAAGACATCTTGCCCGTACTCCATCAGATGCTACACTTGAAGTTTTGTCAAGGTTCTGAAAGGAGAGAATATTCATATTACCTACATGCTTGCCAGTCATTTACTAACTGAAATATTATTAGACATATACGATACTGTACTGTTATACAGTGTCTCGCAGCATACACAACATAAAGAAGTTTTATACAAATTCAAATTAAATCAAATTGTAAGGGAAAACAAACCACGAATTATAATACTGATAGTCAAAAGTGAGGCATGTCGATAAACAACTTGACTAGAACGATGTAAATGAATGCATTTTAGGCGCACAGAGACCGATAACAAAGCATTACTGAATGGCTGCGGAGCCAGATTATTTAAAGGAAACATTTAAGTTTATCAGGATTTATTACTGGCGTTTCCCTAGGTTGCATATGCCAGCAGCCACACTATATTGTGATACATACCAGTAAAGCTGAAGTTTTGTATATTTTAGGTTATATTACAGATATACTACAAGTATGGTCTGCAATTATTTAAACAAACTCCTATAACAATTATCTCACCAATGATTGTCAAATGGTAAATATATCACGGTTTAAACTTCACAAATGTCTAGTATCAATATTCACAAATAACGGTGAAAATGAAAACACAAAACCACAGATAATAAATTGCCTAACGGTGTAGTGGCCATCATACTACTACTCGATCATGCGCAGTTGATTTCGCTCGAGAATGTGATCAGCGGTTCCACAACAATGAGCTGTGTTTGTAACACAGATGTTGCCACTTATGTTAGCTACTCTGCATTTTACACAATTTTTATTAATCGTAAATAAAATGTAGTATCTTAGATAAACAGATAGGTAGGGTGAATATTGATAACTTCCCCACTGAATTGAGAAAATGGTGCATTGAAAATGACTGGGGAATATAGACCACTAAAACTGTAAAACAATTTGTGTGTGGTTTTTGCAATAATATTGTCACGGGGCTAGATAATGGATGGAATAAAATGCAGGTTATTTAAATATCGCAATGATGAATTATTATTGCTACTGACATCAGGTTTGCCACCACCTGCACGACAAGAAATTGACCAGGCTTTAAAAGATACAAACATACAAAGAAAATGGCAATGGAAAATAGGATTATGGAATGTACAATCAGTGACTGGCAAAGAAATTGAACTCGCAAAAGAGTTCCAGAAAATAAATACTAGAATTTTAGCAATTACAGAAACAAAAAAGAAAGGAAAATGCAACGTAGAAATTGAAGGAAATCAAATGTACTATAGTGGTGTGCCACATAATGAACGAGCAAAGGCGGGAGTGGCATGCATGATCCGAAACAAAGATGTTGACAAAATAAGAGAAGTGGACTTTATTAACGAAAGAATCATGCGAATTGAAATAGAAGGAGACGGCAAAGAAATATATAGATACAATAATAATTACCTACGGCCCTTCAGAAGATGGCACAAAAGCAAATAAAGATATAAGTATTCTAGGAATACCTTCAGAACACAACCGATAACAGCAAAGGAAAGCTAATTATAGTGGGCGACATCAATGGAAGGACTGAGAATAACAAGGAAGATGCCGGTAATACGATAGGAAAGTTCGGTGAGAATTACAAAAATAATAATAGGCAAAGATTGATAGATTTTTGTCTACAAAATGATTTATTATAGGGATGTCGGCGGATACCCGGGTACCCGGGTCGACCCGGGTAAGTGTCAACCCGGGTATATTTTCAGGACCCGGGTACCCGACTAGTGAATTATGTAATTTCTAGTAAGTCAGCCCAACTTAAAAAACAATAGGAATAAGCTCTAGAAAAACATAACCATGCAATAATAACCAGAATCACCCCATCCCATACCACATAATGTTTCTTGTTTCATATAATAAATCCCCTTCACGGAAATATTCAACCCGTCAATAGTACAAACCATTAAATCGCGTCAGTATAGGATGAAGTAACTAACATAAACATCTTCTGAGTGATTTTGATGGGAGAGTAGGTACTATTTCAATTTAGATCAGTTTAAAACTCGCAGCGTAAAGAATGTTCCGATGTACGCTAACATTTTTGTTATATATTTTGGGTACCCTCGGGTACCCGGGTACTGTTTTCGGGTTGATTTTAGACCGGGTACGACATCCCTAATTTATTATTATTATTATTTTACATTAGGGTAGACGGCATAGCCGATAAAACCCCTATCAAATTAAAGCAATACATTGTAATTATACAGTTAAATTTAAGAAAATTAAAAACAAATTAACTAAAATCAAAATTCTTGATAGAATAATAACAAATTATATACCTAATACCTATTAAATTAACACATGATGAACCCAATTATACAAATTTTCAATAAAATAATACTTATTACAATAAATAATAATATGCGCGCAATTTCAGAAAATTAGAAACAAATTACTAATAAAAAAAATTGTGATAGAATAATAAAAAATTATATACCTAATACCTATTAACTTAACACATGATAGACCAAAATACACAAATTCTCAATAAAATATATCCTTAATGCAACAAATAATAGTATAAAAACATGACGCAAGACAAGTGACACGCCCATTGGGGCTAGCGTTTTTTACTGTTATGCGCATCTAATCGGTTTTTGAAATTGTTCTTAGTGTCCGCTGATACGACCGAATTTGGCAAGATATTCCATGGTTCAGTCACTCGATTGCATAAAAAGTATTTTCGCACGTCCTTACGGTATCTCTCGTGCACTAGTTTGTACTCATGGCCCCGTAGCTGTACATTTGAATTTAATAATAGTGCACGAATAATGACCATTGAGTATTTTAAACACTAAAATTAAATCACCTCGTAGTCTTCTTTCACTGAGTTCTGTTAGGTTAAGTCTGAGGAGACGGTTCTCGTAATTTAGATGATGCAAAGCAGGTGATAGTTTAGTGAAACGTCTTTGTACTTTTTCTAGAATGTAAATGTCTTTTTTAAAGTATGGACACCACACCGATGAGGCATACTCTAACAATGGACGTATATATGTAATATATATTTTTTGAAGCAGTGATGGACTCAAATCTTTAAACACGCACTTTATATAGATAAATGAGAGAATTTGCCTTTTTAACAAGCATTCCAATATGTTTGGACCACTTCAAGTCGGAGGATATAATTACACCGAGGTCGACTTGACTATCCACTGAATGTAACACAGTCCCGTTTAGTAGATACTGCCTATTTGGGTTATTATAACCTAGATGTAAAACTGTGCACTTACTCTCGTTCAAGGTTAGAAGCCAAGTGGAAGACCATATCTGGATTCGCTCAAGATCCGTAGCAATAGTAACACCGTGAGTTATAGGATTGTTGAAAAAATTTGTATCGTCTGCGAAAAACGTTGGCGACGAGTGAATTATTGTAGCGAGGTCACTAATGTATGCTATGAACAAGATCGGGCCCAAAACCGAGCCTTGCGGCACCCCGCTTCTTACCGAAAATTGATCTGATAAAACTCCATCGACTCGGACGCGAAATGTACGATTTTTTAAGAAGTCGGTAATCCAATTTAGAAGATTTCCTCTGATGCCGTAGTGTTCCAGTTTATATATCAACCTCTCGATGGGAACCCTATCAAAGGCCTTTTCAAAGTCCAAATATATAATGTCGATGGGGTTACCTTCGTCTACTGCCTTAGTCCAAGTAGATAGATTTAGTAATAGGTTAGATTCTGTAGATCTTCCAGGGACGAATCCATGTTGGCTATCTGGGATTACTCCATTATCAAGAAAAAACTGTGTTATATTCTTACAAACTATCCTCTCCATGCATTTTACTAAAACGGACGTTAAGTTCACAGGCCTATAGTTACTAGCAATCAGTTTATCTCCGTTTTTATATATAGGTGTGACTATGGCGGATTTCCATGCAGTAGGTAATCTGCCGGTGCTAAAGGATCGAGACATAAGTGTCGCAATAGGTTCACATAGTGTATAGGCACAGTTTTTCAGTAGGTGTGGGTGGAGACCATCCTGACCTGGACTAGAATGCGAGTTCAATAGAAGCAGTTCTTTTTGAACGTCTTCGGGAGAAAAGTCAATTCCTGTGATACTGCTGATGCAACGAGGAGCATTATCTAACGATGGCATATCCCCTGCTGGTTCGTTAACGTATGCGCTTGAGAATTGCTCGGCAAATATATTTGCTACTGTCAGAGATGTGGTAAATATAGATGCAAACATGCCACTGCAACTGTGTTACTACATGTATGATATAAGCACAAACACACTTTTAACAATCTGTCTCTTTCAAATGCACCTAAAATTCGTGGTGGTCCACAGTCTCTCTCTTTCTAAGAGGTACCTAATGTTTGATTGGCTGCTAAAGCAGAGTGGTAATTTTAAACCGCCTTTCAGAACCACGATCCACCTCGCGAGAAGAATATCATCTTGCTAGTCGTTAAATTTAAAAACTCAAAACCGAACGACGATCGAAGCCCAGTAAAATTGAACTTTATAAATAAACATTTAAATATCCCTTTGTCGCCCGAACGGCTGTTACTCTTATCCGGTCTTATCGCTCTGCAGCCGGCCCCGCGCGCCTACTGGTTTCGTGTTTCATGATTGCGCTCGCATCTTTCGCTATTCTCGGACTTCGGCCGTTGGTCCGCTTGATATTTAAAATTGTTTGAGGTGCAAGTTGCCCTTGGTATCAAATTTGTCAAAGAGAAAGCTTCTGCGACGCCTAATTTCAGTGTAAATAAACGCAAATATGACAACTGACAACTGTAAATATGGTGATTGTAAACACACAAGTTACGCGAGTTCAGAAGTACGTTTAATATTGTGATGCGCATGCACTGTCCTGGTAACGCCCAGGTACCACTTAGAGGGAAAGAGACGATGTTTGTACAAACATTTACAATAATACGAAAAGAGACAAAATGAAAATCGTATGTTGTACATGTTGGAACATACGTATGTTCTTAAGTAAATGGTGTGTTTGCATCTATATTTACCACATCTCTGGCTACTGTAATAGGATCCGTTATAATATTTGTTTCACCAGTGCGCTTTAGAGCCAGTGACCTGACCTTAGATCTCATTGTAGCTCGAATGTATTTATAAAAATTTTTGCTTCCTCCATTTACTATATTGTTTTCATAGCTAGAACGTGCAGATCGAATTAAAATTGTAACTAAATTTCTTCTCGCTCGATATGCCTCATAGTCTACTTGTAAATGTGAAGTCTTAAATCTATCCCAAGATAAGCGTTTTTTCTTTATTTGTTTTCGAATATGCTTAGTTAACCAAGGTTTGTCGCGCATTCTTCTTTCTTTTCGCATAGGCACAAATTTTTCAATGACTTTATCTATTGTACCGGCCAAAGTATCACACATGTGATCGACGTTATTACCATCTGCGTAGTTAAACTTAAAATTAGTGAAATAATTATTTATATCTGGATAGCTGGCTGTCCAAAAAGTTCTCATTTTTACCTTCTTTTTAATACCGGCATGCGACATGAGCGATAGCTGGGCTGTGGCAATGATAGTAACATGGTCGCTAGATCCAATCGGGGGATCAAACCTAACGAAAGTAAGAAAATTCTCATCCGAAGTTAATATTAAATCCAAAAGCGATGGTTTATCAGGTAGTCGGAATCGTGTTGGAAGCTTAATCAGTTGGTGCAGGTTGGAATTCAGGTACAGTCGTGTGCAAATAAATCTGGGACAGTGTTTTTTTCACATGCAGATTCAGTTAAGAATTGAAGAATATCTCCATGGATTTCCTGCTATCAGGAAGAGTTACATTAAACTTTAACAGGTACTGAAACCCGTAACTCTCTCTGATAAGAGGAAATCCATGGAAATATTCTTCAAATTCTTAACTGAATCTGCATGTGAAAAAAACACTGTCCCAGATTTATTTGCACACGACTGTACATGTCCATAAAAACGGCTGCTGAGGTATTACCATCACATGGAGAAGGGTTTTCTCAATCAATGCTGGGAAAATTAAAATCGCCGAAAATAAGAACGTTTTTATTCTGGTTATTGGCTGAAATAATTGAGTGGTTTATGTTATCATCGTAATCTCTTGATGAATTTGGCGCTCGATAAATACATGCTAATAGCAGTTCCAGGTTTGCTATTTTTAAATCTAACCAAATTGCTTCCGTATTTTGCTCGGTTAAAACTTTGTTGACGTTTGCGGTTATTGCGAAATGACTTACTTTGTCCCGTACGTACACGCAGACTCCACCCCCTCTGGCCCCAGTTCTATCCTTTCGATAAATCTTATAGTTGGCAATACTCAAAATATCATCGGTTATGAGCTCATTAAGCCAGGGCTCGCACATTAATATAATATCGGGTTCATTATCTGCTACATATAAATTAAATTCATTAAACTTGGCCATAAGCGATGAAATGTTTGTATACATCAATTTTAAGTGGGCAAGCGGATTACAATCTAATAGTTTTTTGGTTCAGTTTCTCTAACGATCGTAGGGACACCTTTCCTGTATTTAATTGTTAGATTAAGTTCACCATTGTTTTTCCTGTCTTCCAAAGTTTGTCTTAATTCCTTCAAATAATCGCGTTGAGACGGAGTCTGATCGTTGCTAATAGAAATGTTTTGCTCTCGAGGTAGATTGCGCTTGTTTTTTAAAATTTCAACAGCATCGACTTCATTGCGCAGTACTACTTTTAGTGGGTGAACTTTACCTGTTTCGGGTTTAGCAAGCCTAATAACTTAAATATCATTCGTGGATACGTTGGCGATTTTGTTGATTAATTCAATAGTATTTTTCTTATCTTTTTTAATGCGCTCTTCGCGATGCGCCGATTTTGATTCGTTCAGATTAAAAACAATGACATTGCGGGCTCTACGATTCCTTTCGTTAATTTCACTAATTAAATTCTCTATATATTCCCTCAATCGAAGATTTTCCTGTACCAACGCCTTCTTCTTCAAATCATCAATTTCGGACTTTAATGATAAAATAAGAATTTTTAATTCCTGTATATCTGAGTTTTTGTTAACGCAGCTATCACATTAATTTAGTGGTTACTAACACGTTATTTCAGCACAAAGATATACACCGATACACAAGAGTACTTAAAAGTCGAGGTAAAAAATCAATAATAGATTTTGTTTTGGTGGGAAAGGAATATAGAAGTATTGTCCAAGATGTAAGAGTTAAAAGAGGGGCTGAAATAGGAAGCGACCACTATTTGGTAGTCGCTAAACTGCTAGGAAAAGAAAAAGTAAAGCAGCAAACGAAAGACAAAGAAACAAAACATCATAATATAAAAACCTACAACTTACAAAAAAAAGAAACACGGATTAAATACAGGAAACGAATAGAAGAAGAAATAAACAAGATCTCGCATTTTCTTGAAATAGCGCAAGTAGAGGAAATGTGGAATAAAATTAAAGAAATAATAATACAAAGTGCTACAGAAGTGTGGGGAGTATCAAATTGTGAAAAGAAAATCAAGCAAACATCCTGGTGGGATGAAAACATAAAGAGAGAGGTAAAAAATAAAAAAATGTGAAAAAACTATTTTTAATAAAAAAAACGACAACAGCTATACCGAATACAAAACACAAAGAAAACTAGTAAAAGAAATAGTGGCAACAGCCAAAAGAGCAGCATGGGAACAGTTTGGAAGAAAAATGAAGGAAGACGGAAAAGGAAATGCAAAAATGCTTTTTAAAGTCATAAAGGGATTACGCAAGCAAAAAAGAGATCCAAGAAAAAACGTAAGGGACAATACCGAACAAATGTTAACTACTGGAGAAGAAAGATTAAACAGATGGTTCGAATATTTTATAAACCTACTAGATGCAACAATAGAACAAAAAAATATAAAAACGCCAACAAAAGTAAACACTACAGCAAATAATGAGAGTACGGAGGAAATCCAGGACATAACAATAGATGAAGTAAAGGACGCAATAAAGAATCTAAAGACTGGGAAGGCAGCAGGAAAAAATGGGATAAATGCGGAAATGGTGAAACACATGGGAAACAGAGGACATGAGATCATACATAAATTAATATTAAAAATATGGAAATCAAAGAAAATACCGCAAGATTGGAGCACTGCAATAATAGTACCCATACACAAAAAAGGGGATCGCAGTTTATGCGTTAATTATAGAGGAATTGCTTGGATGAGTGTGCCAAGTAAAATATATGAGAACATTTTGGAAAAAAGATTACGAGAAGAGGTGGAAGATGCTATTAATGACAATCAATGCGGATTTAGAGCTGAACGAAGTACGCAAGATCTTATTTTTAGCATGAGGCAATTAAGCGAAAAGAAACTTAACCACAACGGACATATCTATGCTTGTTTCATCGGAATTTATATATGCAGACGATCTAATAATTTTAGCTGAAAATGAAAAATCATTACACACAAATATACGAATATGGAGCGAAGAGATACAAAATACCGGAATGAGAATCAATATTAAAAAAACAGAAGTAATGAAAATAGCAAAGGACGAACAAGAACTTAGTGTGAGATTAGATAACAGTCTGATAAAACAGGTGAACAATTTTAAATACCTAGAATCTTTTTTTTTTCATTGTTTTGTACCAGATCAGCAATATTTGCTATACATGGTATTGTTAACTTGTAAATTTGTCACTTGATACAGCACTAATGAGTTTCTAATTACACCTCTCACTAATTTTTATTGTTAAGTTATGTTGAGGAACTACGTACGCTCGATTGGGGATTAAACTGTGCACTTTATTAATTTGTAGTTTTATTCACTATCACTTATCAATAAGTCTACTGGGAGCTTTCGTTTTAATCGTTTGTGAATTGATTTTGAGCCCAAATGATAGAAATTTGCCCCGCTGCATTGATTGATGTTATTGTAGAATTTTTTGGTAGTGTTGGTTATAAATTCTTGTATGGTGAGAACTCCCGTTTCCCTATGTAATTGATGGTTTCTTACAAACCAGTCTGTGCCTGTTATAATACGAAGTATTTTATTTTGTAGAACTTGAATCTTATTCATGTTTGTTCTGGAGGTTGTGCTCCATACGCTGCAGCCATAGGTGATTATCGGTCTGATTATTGCAGTGTAGATTAATATTCCGCATTTTATCTTTAGGGGTGATTTTTTATTTAAAATTGGGTACAGCATACCAAGTCTTGAATATGATTCGGTGAGTTTTTTTATTGATGTGGAAACTCCAACTTAATCTGCGGTCAAGGTATAATCGAAGATATTTAATAGCGCTGTCTTTTGGATTCCATACAATTGAGGTGTTGTTTATTATTATATTGGTGGGATCTGTCGGTCTTCGTAGGGTAAAGATTTTACATTCGCATTTATTGGCATTTATTCTAATGCACCAACTCGTGAACCAACTGTTTAATTGATCAACACCTTGTTGAAGGTTCTGTGCTGCAAGATGTATGTTTTCATTTTGCGTTACTGTCGCAGTATCATCTGCGTACATCGCAAGGTCTACATTGGGTATTGTTGGCGCGTCCGACATAAATATGTTGAACAGTATAGGCCCTAGTTTCGATCCTTTCGGTACTCCTGATTTTATTTGTCTGATTGATGATAAGTACGCGCCTACTCTTACTTGGAAACTTCGATCTGAGAGGAATGACTGCGTAATTTGGAGCAGGTATGAGGGGACATCTATTTGTAGCATTTTGTATAGTAGCCCGTCCCACCAAACTCGGTCGAAGGCTTGTGCAACATCGATAAAAGCTATGAGGGTATGCTTTTTGCTTTCAAAGCCTCTTTCAATGATCTCTGTGAGTCTTAGTAGCTGATGGTTAGTGGAGTGAGCGCTTCGAAAACCGAATTGAAATTGTGGTATTACATTGTGATTATCGAGGTAGGTAGAAAGACGATGGTGTATGACTCGTTCGAGTAGTTTTGATAGGGAGGATAACAAACTGATTGGTCTGTACGAGGTTGGATCGCTGTGCTTCTTGCCGGGTTTAGGAAACATTAAGATATGTGCCTGTTTCCAAGCATTTGGGAAATAGTTTCTTCTTAAACATGCATTAAATATAGCGGTTAAGAAGGCTATTGATTTTGAGGGAAGATTTTTAAGTACAATATTAGATATTGTATCTTTTCCTGGTGCTTTTTTGGTTTTTAATTTTTTAATATACCGATCTTATTTTTAGCATGAGGCAATTAAGCGAAAAGAAACTAAACCACAACGGACATCTCTATGCTTGTTTCATCAGAATTTATATATGCAGACGATCTAATAATTTTAGCTGAAAATAAAAAATCATTACACACAAATATACGAATATGGGGCGAAGAGATACAAAATACCGGAATAAGAATCAATATTAAAAAAACAGAAGTAATGAAAATAGCAAAGGACGAACAAGAACTTAGTGTGAGATTAGATAACAGTCTGATAAAACAGGTGAACAATTTTAAATACCTAGGATCTATGATTAATAACACGGGAAACATCGAACCCGAAATAAACAACAGAATTGGAAGTGCAGCTGCTTTGTACAACGCAATAAAAACAGTCTTTCTTAGTAAGAGAGAAGTGTCAAAGCATACAAAGATCAAAATATATAAATCCGTTTTTATACCAACCTTAACGTACGGGTGTGAGTCTTGGGTGTTAACAGCTAAACGAAGATCTAAACTGCAAGCATGTGAGATGCGAATCCTAAGAAGAATAGAATGAGTTACAAGAAAGGACAGACTCAAAAACGAAGACATTAGAAAAATCGTAAAAGTAAGATCACTGTTTACTTATATAGTGAAAACACAACTACTCTGGTTTGGACACCTTGTAAGGATGAACGACGATAGAACTGTAAATAAAAGATGGGAAATGGGTACGGGCAACAAAAGAAGCAGAGGAAAACCCAGAAATACCTGGAACAAGGAAATAGGGAAGATATTTGAAAGAAGAGGAGTAACTTGGGCGAGAGCAAAAGAGATGGCCATGGACAGGAAGCTATGGAAACAATTTTGTCAAGATCAACCCTAAGAACAGCACCCTCGACACCGAAAGGTAGAAGAAGACTGGATTATGTATGTATGTATGTACATCTGGTTTGCGCATATCGTTTGTCAAATTTGTAAGTCAAATTTTAGCATGTTTTTTTAAGTTATTACTTGTATAAGTAATTTTAATTTTAATAATTAATAGATATTGATTGAATTTGTTATATATTTTGGGAGCATAGTAAAGGAATGAGCGCTGACCAAATGTCTTATTCAGTCTAGTTAGTTGGGCCATTACTTGTTCATTATAACGTGTGTTGTGTGCATGATTCATAAAAGAAATACATTCTTGATTTTTATACGAGGGGCACTGCTAAAGTTTGCGGAAAATGTAAAACAACACACAAATTACGTTATGTAATTCGCTTTATTGCTTCTCAAAATATTCCCCTTCAAAATCTATACACTTTTGCATCCGATGAAACCAATCTGCAAAACACTTTTTCCACTCTGAGCGAGATACCTCCAAAACAAGTGATTTAAATGCTTCAACGGCCTCTTCAGGCGATGAAGAACGCTCGCCGCGCATTTTATTTTTGATGTATCCGAATAAGAAGTCATTGAGCGCTAAATCAGGCGAATATGGGCGATGAGTCATTAATTGGATGTTGTTACTGGTCAAAAACTCGACAGTTCGTCGTGCTGTGTGAGCGCTTGCATTGTCATGATGAACAATGATTCGCCGGTTTACGTTGTTTCTTCTGATTTCAGCGATAACTTCCGGCAATAAATTGAAGTATATCAGTCAGCATTAACTGTCCTGCGATCCTCTAATGCAACAGTTGCAACGTGACCCGTTTTTCCGAAGAAACAAGCAATCATTCTTTTCGAAACGCTTCTTGAACGCACCAGTTTTGTTGGTTTAGGTTCATTTTGAAACACCCATACAGTCGATTGCTGTTTAGTTTCAGGCTCATATGAATATATCCAAGATTCGTCACCTGTTACGATGTTATATATAGAATTTGAACGACCACCTTCGATTTTTTTAGCATTTCCTTGCACCACTTGACATATGCCTGTTTTTATTCTTCTTTCAAATTGTGAGGGATCCAACGACTACAAACCTTCCGGACATGCACGTGATTGTGCAAAATCGTATGTATATAAAATCATTTCATGCACAGCATCGATATTTTTCGCGACAACAAAGGTGCATGGACGACCTTCGCGAAGATCTTCATCAAACGTTGGTCTTCTACGCTCGAATTCTGCGAACTATTTTTTGTAAACCGTAGTTTTGGATGCTGCTTCATCCCCAAATAACGAACTAGTTTTTCCACACATTGCTGCGGTGTTAAACCGTATCGAAAATCATAAAAGATCATCACTCGAAAATCACGATTCAAAATTTCCATTTTTCACATAATTATGACTCTGTTAAATTCTGTTGAAACAAAACTGCTCGGTTTGAAATCGAATTGTCAACTGAATTATAGATTAAAAACGTCAAATTTTACGAATATGACAATTGCAGAACGCTGGCAATGCAAGGAGTACTCGATTCCGCGAACTTTAGCAGTGTAACTCGTATGAGTATTTGTTTAAACTTGATTTAAACACACATAAATTTTATTTTCTAAAATTTACGAAATCCAGTCGCACGTTTTTAAATGCAATTCCGATTTAATAGCAAGAAAATTTTAATGCCGCAATCACCAGTCTTTGCCTCATAATTACTAAATTTAATATGTTTAAATTAGATTAAACATATATACCGTGTGTCCACAGGAGTACGCACCATAGAGATAAGATAATGCTAATAGAATATAAATATCAACCAGTGCTATGACCACCGTCCCTTTTCTTGTACCATTTATAACAATATTGTTTCATACAGTGGCGAGTCAGAAGTCAGAAAACAACGTTTCAGCTTGCCGGCGATCACAGCATTAGCCGATCTTTCTATTCTATTTGGTTATCCCTATGGTGCGTCCTCCTGCGGACACACGGTATATATATCAGTCCAAATTTACGGAACATTATTCATAATTTAAAAGCCAGTGTTATTAAGCAATCAGACGAGTTAAAGACCAGGAAAAATGCAAATCTGCACTTCATGCACATTACCGACCTACAGCGGCAAGTTCAACGGGCGACCTTCGCTCTAGCAGGAAATAAAAACTGCAGAATTGCTACGCTGTTATTTTGTAATTTTAAACGCTTTGTCCCAGCAAACTGTACATTTGAACTTTGATATTGTTACTTCGTTAAGCATTATTGTTTTGTATAAATACCAGTCTATTTTTGTAATAAAACAATCTGCATTTAATATTTGATTCATTCACTACCCCTTCTAAGCCATAATATTTATGGGGCATGAGGCTGTGCTCCAGGGGTTAGTTTTTCTACTGTTGTCCGTTCAAGTACCATTGACTACATTGGTTTAAAACGTAAGCACAGTCTTGTTTACGTGCTTGACGGATAGAACCAGCGCAAAGTAACGGAATCCTGAATCAGCCTCTCAGGCAATTCTGTTCAGTATTTAATAACAGCCAACAAATAAAGCTTAAAAATAGGCAATAATTTAAGTTCAACCATTATTAAATTGTCGGGTATCTCATAGGTATCTTCAGCATTATTTTAAACAAAATTTTTTTAATTGTATGTAGGCTTCTTGTATACATTCTGGAAGTACCTCCCCATCCGATTATACCATAAACAGAGCTGTGCAGTACTCGAGTACAAGTACTCAGTAACTGTACTCTGGGTACTTTTAGTGTACTCGGTACTCAGTCCACATTTTTAAAATGTACTTGTACTTGTATTTTACGCATTTACGTGTGCTCGAGTACATATCCATGTACTTGAATACATTTTCGGGTACCTACTCGAATACATATACGTGTACTCAAATACATTTACGTGTACTCGAATACATTTTTGGGTACTCGAGTACATTGCACTGCGTAATAAGTACCTACATTTTTATCCAATTTCAAACACGTGGCTGCCAGTCGCCATAAAAAGCTTAATTGCAGTTTTGTAACCCTTGCGAGTTATATTACAGCTAGACAATGGCCCCCTGTGTAAAACTGCAAGCTTGCAACCTTGAACAATAATAGCTTCTTTCTGTGAACTGCAAGTCTGCAACCTTGAACGCACGTGGCTTCCTGTCTCACGCTCCCTTTTAGAGATAACGCTTATCTTAGCTGATTAGACATAGTATATATACAAGTAGCCTGCACCTCTAAGATAAGTTCCAGTTAGTTCGTAGCTAGATGTAAGAAATTGTCTGGCAGCTAATCTGTGTGCTTCCAATGTTATATTTCATTGTAAAATAAAAATAAACGTTTTTTAAAAAGTCGTTTCGGCGGCCTTTTAATAAAACTTGCGATCGTGCAGTTGCCAGGTTTCCGGTTAGTTCGTTAGTTGATTGTTTAATAAGTGACTGACTACAGTGACTACCGATTAGTGACATGAGATATTAAAAGTAATAGGTAAGTAAACAGGTACCTAAATTAATGATATGTTCTGAATTACTAGACCTTAGGTAGTAAATGCATTATTAACGAAGTTTTGCGCCGTATTCAGATCACCTCGGCCACTTAGCATGTACGTTTATAAAAGGTATATAGCATTGACATGAATTTTAGATGTTTTGCATAATGATAAAGAGATGAAATTACTTTTATTTTTTTATTTTGTGTTTTCTAACGTACAGTTTTCAATGTACAGGAAGAAAACGTGTTCTTTTTATACAATATTATAGAAAAGTTCTTTCATTTTATTTACCTGCATTTTTTAATTCTAGCCTTTTTCTTAAAATACTTTCAAAAACTATTTGGTTTTGTTTCATATATTGAAAAATAGTAGTTTGTATACCAAGGCACTGAAGTTTAGCTTTTTATCGCGAATGGGGAATGGGGTTTTAGTTGCCGAGGCCCGTAGGGCCAAGGCAAATAAACTACATGAGGCATAAAAAGATAAACTTCAGTGCGGAAGAGTACATTATGTTTTATTTGAAATCGTGAATTTACAACATTTTAACTAACATTTGTAGGTTATGTTAACGTCGGTTGACGTTTATCTGTCGCCTTGCCACCTACAAAAAAGTTGTAAGACAATGGATTATTTTAATGCCGAATTCTTGTATTTTAATGACTATTTCGAAGTACTTTAATGCCGATTTCAAATAAACATATTTACAGGGTAGACATAAACATACTAATCTAATATACCTACATCACCTGGTCAGCGTGGCCTAAACAATACATTAAATTAATATAGGGTCCGGCAAAAATAAAGCAGAGGAAGATATTCTAAAACTATTAGAGTTACATAACATTTGCTTATAAAAAAGTTGTAGATACAAACGTAGTGCAATTATTAACATATTTTTTATTATATGGGGCGACTGAAAAAAGTGTAGGGAACCTAACTTACTTATTTTAACAGAACGCCCTATATTTATATTGCTTAAAAGTATAAGTCGAGAGACTTATATTTTTAATATAAGATTGTCTGTCTAAAGTTAACTATTTTGGAGATATTAACAATGTGATCACTTTATCAGCTAAACTGCTGGAAATATACTGAAAATTCCGATGGATGTCACAGTGACGCCAAAGATCAGGATCTAAAATATGATGGATATTTTAATTTTGATGAGTATAATAATGATGTACCCAGACCATCTCTTCATATTATCCAAACCCAAAAATCTAAAGAATCACATATTCTAGACAGAAAGAAGTCCAAAATTGAACTTGAACTTCTACATTACCGTAAAGATAAACGGACCAATCTGTCAATGTTGGATGATTACCCGAATATGAAAAACTTTTCATGCCCTATAATACATGCTTGCCATCATCTGCCGCAGTAGAACGATTATTTGCATTCGCGACACTGGTAAACAGAGCATGTCGTCATACCCTGACAGATAACAATTTTGAAAAACTTATTTTGAAAGCCAATAAAATAGGACTTTAAAAATTTTGTGTTTTGTTTGTACCACTGTTCCGCCATTGCATTCCTCTGTACTCGGTACTCTGTACTTGTACAGGTATTCGAATACTTTCATGGTGTACTTGTACTCGGTACTCGATTACATTTTCAGTAAAGTATTTGTACTCGGTACTCGAGTACTTTTTGTCTGTACTCGGAACAGCTCTGACCATAACTAAGTAGAGATTCTACCAAAACATAGTAAAAAATATAGAGTTTTTAGAGGTACAATTTCACCTAGTTTTTTTAAATATGTAAAAAAAATCTGGTGTGATACACTCACACAACTTCCTTTTACAGTGATCTTATAATTAGTCAAAAATTTCATTTTTAATTTTTAACCATTTGTTAAAAATTTTCAAAAATTACAAATTCTACAGAAACGGTACAAAATCGAGTGTTAGTTGAAGAGACAAATTTTCTCTAGAATTTTAAGGTGAATTCAAAAATGTAATAATATACCGGGTGTTTTATTTAAAATAGGAGTTAATAAAAAAAATAGAAAAAAAAACAAAAGAAACCCACTTTAGAAGTATTCAACTGGAAAATCACCTATCTCACATCAATACACATTAAAAATGTAAGAAAAATGTAAAATTTAAAAAAAATCGTTAGAGCCGTTTTTGAAAAAGTCGAAAAAAACTGAAAAATCACAAGAGTAAACACCTACTTCCGGTTATGCGATTTTCTTCAAAAGCTTGCTGTCTCATCTACATAGTACACAAAACTTATATATGAAGTTTCAATGCCATACCTCTTTTCGTTTTTGAGATATTCTGTTCACAGACACACAGACACACAGACACACAGACAGACAGACAGACCAATGGAAAAAAAATATGTTTTTTGGGATCAGGGGACTCTAAAACGTAAAGATCTGTTGAAAACTCAATTTTTGGGGTGAATCCAATACTTCCTTTATAGTAGTAAAAGGAAGTAAAAATCGTAATCTGCTTCCTAGGTTGTTAATGTGAACATCCCACCTTAAAAACTCATCTATTGTTATTCCTAACACTAACAGTGCTAGAAGACTGGACACTTGCACAATTACAGTTTACATGTTTACACTTACTTTGGTGAATATTTAGCTTAGTGATATTACTCTGTTTGGTTTTATTTATGCTGAATGTTAAGAAGGTAGTTTTTCATAGTTTAGTGTTAAAATATTAGCATCCAGCCAGGTTTTGATACTTATCAAATCCTGTTCAGCCACTTCCTTTACTTGGGACCAGTAAGATCACTCAAGAAACAATACCGTGTCATCAGCGTATGATATAAGTTTACCATTTAACTTTAAATTTAATAGGTCATTGATGTAAATTTAACAAATCTGGTGTGATACACTCACACAGCTTCCTTTTACAGTGATCTCATAATTAGCCAAAAATATGATTTTTTATTTTTAAGCATTTGTCAACAATTTTCAATTACAAATTTACAAAAACGGTATAAAATAGGGCGTTCGTTGAAGAGACAAATTTTTTCCAAAATTTTAAGCTGAATTCAAAAACGTAATAATATACCGGGTGTTCTGTTTAAAATAGGAGTTAATAAAAATAATAGGAAAAAAAAGCAAAAGAAACCCAGTTTAGAAGTATTCAACTGGAGAATCACCTATCTCACATCAATACACATTAAAGATGTAAAGTTTGAAAAAAATCGTTAGAACCGTTTTTGAAAAATTCTAAAATAACTGAAAAATCACAAGAGTAAACACCTACTTCCGGTTATGCGATTTTCTTCAAAAGCTTGCTGTCTTATCTACATAGTACACAAAACTTATGTATGAAGTTTCAACGCCATAGCTCTTTTCGTTTTTGAGATATTCTGTTCACAGGCACACACACAGACAGACACACAGTCAGACAGACCAGTTAAAAAAAATATGTTTTTTGGGATCAGGGGACTCTAAAACGTGAAGATCTGTTGAAAACTCAAATCGAATGTTTGGGGTAAATCCAATACTTCCTTTATCGTAAAAGGAAGTAAAAAGTAAAGGACCAAGTACTTTTCCCTGAGATACACCACATTTAACCACTGTTTCGTTACTTTTTATGTTATTGATTACTACGGATTGTATTCTGTCTAAAAGATAAGTTATGGGGATGGCCCCTGATACAAACGATCTCAAGTTTCTTTAGTAATAAATTATGGTTTACAGTGTCAAATGCTTTTTTTAAGTCTAAAAATATGGCTGAACTGGATATTGAGTTATCAAGAGCAGAATAAATAGAATTAGTTAAAAGTGCTATTACGTCATTAATGCTTTTGTTCTTAGTAAAGCAAAACTGTTTCATAGATAAAATATTATTTATTCGAAGAAAAGATAAAAGTCTATCTTTTATTAATATTTCAAATATTTTGGCAAAGTTAGATATCAATGAAATAGTACGATAATTATTTACATCATCAAATGAACCACTTTTTGGAATAGGTATTATTATGGATTTTTTTAAAACAATTTGGAAAATAACTTTGTGAAAAGCATTCATTGAATAGTTGGCAACGGGGACACTATCCACAATATGTTTTAACAATTCTGAAGAAATCCCATCATATCCAGGCACTTTTCTATCCTTCAATTTTGTAATATTTTTGATTACTTCATCGGGGGCGGTAGGTGTAAGAAAAAAAGTATTATTAGTAGGAGTTATATTTTTCAACATTTTATATTCTGTTAATTTTCATTGATATTAATTTTATTGCCAAGGTTTTGCTCGATATCTGTAAATACAGTGGTCGGAATGTACCGGAACGGACCGGAACGGCGTTCCGGTTCGTGAAATATTATCAAGAGTCGTTCCGTCTCGTGAAATTTCATCAAAATCCGTTCCGTTTCGTGAAAAATTTTCCAAAAAGAGATGGAAAAGAAAGAGGCAAATATAGCGGCGTTCACAAAATGATTGCATCAGTACAATTTGTCAGCAATCTTAGAGCAATAGTCTGATGCTCTCGATGAATTGAGCGAAATGTATTATCTGTTATGTTACCTTACAAAATTTAGAGTTTTGAATTTTGTTGAATTATTTTGATTTTATTGCCTATTATTGAGTTATTCTAGAAGGAAAGGAATAAACTTTATTTTGTTGTATTTATACCGTTCTTGTTTTTTTTAATTAGGGTCTTTTCACTTTGAAATAAAATATTAAATTCAACTGGTTTGTGTCGACTATTGACGGAAAAAACACATATTATTATCAACATTATTATTATTTTCCGCGAAAATTTTCGCCTGAGGCTAACACGGGGGGCATTTTCAACTATTATTGTGTTAACAAGTAATATTTTGCACATAGCTCAGGTTTTATCCTTGACGAAAATATATTTTGGACTCAACAGATATAGAGTGAACACTTAAAAAAACAACTCTTTTTTGCTTTGATATTTAAAATTTTTAGTTTTAAAAATTCCACTTCAGAGGGAAGTTCCGAGTAAAGCCCTTTGCTGATGTTTTAATCGATTTTTTATGTTCTTTAACCCTAGCTTTTAAAGGCCTGGATGTATATTTCCCACGTTCACAAGGAAAATAACATACAACTTTTGAATGCTGTTCTTCGTAGAATGGTTGTCTTTGTAAGAACGGGCCGGGAGGTATTCGCCGTTATGAATATCGCTCTAATATTGAACCTGTTTCCAATTCGTCTAATTTTGTCAGACATTCCTTGAATATAAGGTATAGTTAGAGTGTTACAGTTTTGAGAGTCATTTCTCTGTATGTGCGTGATATTGTTTCGTATACGCAATTCAAGCTAAGCGATACGCTATCTGGTGGTTCATTTTGTAACTAATATGCTGACGTCACAACGGTGTCACGTTCCATGCTTAACGTACGTAACAAGTCTATTTTATACAACGTTTTGTTGAAAGAACGCTTTTTTCCGTTTTATTTCCTGTTTCTGCGCCATGGAATTTTCGCCAAGAAAGAGGGCAAAGTCCAAAATAACGTGCGCCGTCTACGGATGCAATATAAAAGCAAAAATTGATGAAAGAGTTCGTTTTCACCTGTTCCCAAAACACGGAAGTGGTAGTGTCCTTATTAAAAATAAATTTAACGTTAATGAAACCGTTGACAGAAGATTAACTTGGGAAAAAGCCTTAAAAATGGGGAAAGAGCATCTAATTATATGTCTGTATGTTCCTTGCACTTTACTCGAGATGATTACCATTTTACAGGTTGGATTGGCAAAATTTTTACCTAGTGGTATATTAATTAATGTAGTAATTATATTAATAACAATTATAGGTATTTCTGGGAAAAAATAATTGAAGTCTGAATTCCTAGAAGAGGGTGTTGTTTCTAAGGCTTGACACAACTGTCCCACTGTAAATCTTATACTTATTGCTTCCATTATTTATAAACCTAAAAAAAGGAGTAGGTGTAGTAACTTTTAATATTACTATTGCTGTTTCAACACTTACTTCCAGAACACAGTAAATAACACAACAAACAGCAAAGTAAATCCACCAAACCAACAAAACAAATTTGTTAATTCCCGTACACAACTAAAATAATGATTAATCGCTAGCCGAGACCACGATTTATACACGTTATACACATCAAAACATAGGTTAGGTATGTACCCGACTCCGTTGTGACGTCATCGCACTTGTTGGCGACTGCGGGAAATATTAATTTGAATTGCGTATATTGATGTTCTAATGAAGTCTCTAGATAGCTATTGTCTTTTAAAACATTTATAATAAATTTTTAGAAAATTGCATTAAATGTGATTTCATTTGATACTGGAATTTATTTATTCATATGTTAGGGGTGAAATATTTGATGGTTTTGAGGTGCATTATTTTTAAGTTTTAATTACTACGTTTGCCACGTCTGGAATGTTTTGAGCCCTGGAATGTAATATAATCTTGACGAATGTATTAGGCATTGGTTCGCGGTCAGTTTTTCGGGACCCAGACGCCACGTGCAACCAATGCACCGTATCAATGGGGCTCGGGTAGAAATGAAATTCAAAAATAAACAGACCGTTTGCGGTTGCGACAGAGGCGCGACGTGTGAGTGAAAGTGTGCTGTTTTGCGTAATTATTTCTTGGCGTAAGGGATTATATGCGAAACAAGTAATTATATTGTGATAAGTTGTAATAAGGCGAAGCGCAGCTGCGAGCGTAGCTAGGCGTATTATTAGATAGTGAATTAATTTAGCTAGAGTAGAATGTACGTACTATCGTAGTTAGTTGAATGCTGTTTGGTAGATTTTTGGCAATTACAGCAAATTATAAACGTCAGAGGTTCTTGCTTGTGCTAGTCGATTATTTGATAATCAAAGGGTTGGACCCGGCAGGAGCACGAAGTCCGCACAGTGGTCCGTGGAAGCACGTAGTTCCACAATCGGAAGCACGTAGTTCCGTAATGATAATAAGCCCGCGGAAGTAAGTAGTTCCATAATGGGCAGTAGCCTAGCAAGATTTACGGTAATTACTGTACTGTGAAAGATCAGTATACTACGAGTTATTACCGACTCTGTACGGGTTGTAACAATAGTTAATCTAGTGGATTACTATTGGGCAGTATTAGCGAAAAGTACCGACAGCTAACTCAACCAGTGAAGGCGGCGATGAGGTGCCAAAGGGTTGAGGCTGACGGATGTAAGGCCCAGCATTGTGATGCCACTGCCAGGAGTGCGGATCGGCCAGGGGGCGTCCACCCCCGGTGAGTACAATTATTATTATCGATAAGATTTACAGGTCAGTAAGTTTATGTTCTTTTACATTTAACTGCCTGCCTCCGCCACTGGGCCAAGGAATTCTTGAACCTGCACTGTTTGCACCCCGTTGCCGTCTTGTGGTCATGGGTGAGTTGCATCCACCAAGTTGACACATTTCAAAAGCATCGGAAATTGAATTTTAATATAACACACAAAACTCCCGTCTAACACATACATTTCTCGTGTTTAGTGTTTATTATTTCTTGCATAGAGTAGATGAAAAGTCAAATCACGGTTTCATGTTTGAATGTTTTGTAAGATAATTTTTGCTTGCATATATTGAAATTCGCAACATGCATCATCAATCGGCGTGAAAACCCCCCACAATACACTGGTCTTTGTTTTATTTGTTACTTTCGGTGACATTTTCAATTTAAATAAAGAAAAAATATAAATTAACCATCAGTTTCAGCCGTAAACAACATTGTACTGCGTACATGTACATCTCCCCGATGAAGCCTGTTTGAAACGCACGTGATTAAAACCACAACAGGTCTAGGATTACACTGTCTTACTGAACGTTCCTGCATTTTTACAATGTATGTATTATTAGAGCTCCGAGCCTTTGAGCACTATTTTGGTAATACAACTAGTTCTCACCCAGAGCCGGATTAAGAGTATGTGAGGCCCAGGGCTAAATTTCTTTAGAGACCCCATTCCCATTTATGCAACAGGTACAAAGGGATCTAAATGATTAGAAACCGCACTAGATTATAACCTTCGAATCTTTTCGAGGCCCCCGAAATTCGGTGGCCCAGGGCTGCAGCCCTCTTAGCCCCCCCCCCCCCTTAATCCGGCTCTGTTCTCACCTTTGCAAATTGATACTCTTTACAGGTTAGTGGCTCTTTATCGTATAGGAACGAAATATGAGTCGTGATCAACTCACGCTTCAAAATTACTGATATCTTGCAATTTTAGCAATTTTTATTCAGATTTTTTTCAAAATTAAATTTATTACATATCTTATTATTTATTATCGTATGGCATGCATCACTGTCTCCATAGAAAACTGGTACAGGCAAATTTGAACAGATTTAATTGACCTGTAATAACAAATTCCAAAAGCTCCAAAAACCATCATTTGAACCAGATTGAGGGTTGGGGTAAACATAATGGCAATTGCGAGTGAGCTCACTGTTAAGAGCACGGTCTTACTTGCTAAGAAAGACTAGCAATACTGAAGCAGAAGAAAACAAGGCACAATTTTGCAAGTAAAATTTTCAAAAATTATGGTATCTTGATATTTTCAGTCTTAGTTTTCTTCAAACCCGACACCCGTTTAGGGTACCAGGGCGAGGGAGAAGAAGAAGAAGAAGAAGTTTTCTGTGAAAGCAATGATACTTATTGCTACAGTCCTTTATGATTTTAGATTAATTTAATTGAGTTGAATAATTTACTTTCAGGGTTTTATCACGTTATATTCTATCTTACCTTTAATGGTCCTCAGCTAGCAGGCGTTTATAACACAATCAGTTGTTCGGCCCTCAATCTCGTTGAGTTACTGCAGAAATTTAATTAGGACATAGGTACACAAACAAAACACATAAATATGAGGCAATTAACATGTATTCACTATAAATTTGTATTTTTGAATATTTATAGATTTAATCAAATTATCGTTAGTAAATTTAGTATTAAATTGAATTTAGATAATTAATACAGTTTGTCTACATGCAGTTTATTTTAATGCTTATTGTTAAATTTTCATAAACGTTTTGCTTAAACACTGTTAACATTGCTTGTCTTTAATTTATTTACAATTCACTTTCTTCAATTTTCAAATTGTTCAGTTAAGGCTAGTCATCCACATAGCTTAAATCGTTTTTACAATGTGTTGTCTTTAATTTTCATTGGATTGACTTCATTTTTTTTTCTAATAACCCTAACACAATATTACTTCGAGTACTGAAGGCTGTTTTCCCAATTTTCGTATGGATTCTTCTAAAAAAACTCAAAACTTGAAGAAACAATTGCTTTATTTTTTTTAAATAATTGGCTCAGTGCTGGATGTAAATTGTAAATTGATTTTATACGTATTTTTTTATTTTTTTATCCGACGAAAAATAAGGACAAAAACCTGTAAAAACTATACACATTTTGACGTGGGAGTTTCCCTTCCGACCGTGAGTAGTTTTAAAGTTTCCGAGAATCCATGCCAACTGGTCTGCATCTATAGATGTAGCAAGAGGCAAGCCTGACTTATTTTGTTGTGATGCGTCTTGTCTGAATTGTAAATGTTGTTTTTGAAAACAAATCTGTCTGTTGCTAATCGTGCAAATGGAGCGTTCTAGAAATACAAGAAAGGACGGGAATGCGTATAGAAAAACTAGCGTTAGACACCGTTTGAAACGGTAGGTAGAAAAATCTGGTGTGATACACGCACACAACTTCCTTTTACAGTGATCTTATACGTAATTAGCCAAAAATTAGATTTTTATATTTTAAGCATTTGTCACAAATTTTCAAAAATTACAAATCCTAAAGAAACCGTACAAACTAGAGCGTTCGTTGAAAGGACAAATTTTCACATATAATCTCATAAGAGCATTAATTCTTTCCGGAAATTTTTTGAGTGCGTTCCAACAACGTCGTATTAATTTGCCTGAGCGGGACGCGAGGGTAAATTAGAACGTTGTTGGAATGCACGAAAAATAATTTCCGGATATGAATTAATGCTCGAATGCAGATTCGGTAAGAAAATCGTAACGACACAAACCCTAAAAAGAAGTAATATCTACCTACAAAAAATTTCCAAGAAATTTTGTTGTTGTCTTGGTTACTGCTCGTGAACTAATTTTTCTATTGGTCATTAATGAGTGTCGTACGATTTTCTCTAAAATTTTCAGCTGAATTCAAAAATGTAATATACCGGGTGTTCTATTTAAAATTGGAGTTAATATACAACAAAAGAAACCCATTTTAGAGGGATTCAACTGAAAACTCACCTATCTCACGTCAATATACATTAAAATTATAATAAAAATATAAAGTTCGAACATGGTTTAAGCCGTTTTTGAAAAAATAGAAAAAAAACACTGAAAAATCATAAGAGTAAACACCATACTTCCGATTATGCGATTTTCTTCTAAAGCTAGCTGTGGCATCTAGATAGTACACACTTCCTGTGTGGAGGAAGCCGGAAAGGAAGAGGCTCTACTTGCACGTGGGATTGGAGATGTTGACAGTGACAATTTTCCTCTAATTACGGTAATTGAGGACAGGGCATGGTTGAAACGTTCTTATAAAACCAATTATACTGCTCTATCTGGTGTAGCAACGACAACTATCGTTGGAAAATGAGAGCATTTTCTATCATTCATTATTATTTTAGGGTTGTATTGTAGGTGCTAAAACCGGAAAACCCGGAAAATATGAGTGATATATATTTTTTATAAACTATTTTTTATTAAAAGTTTTTTTAATTTTTATGGGTAAGTTTTTTAGTGATAAACAATTTTGTTTAAATAAACTACATGTTATTTCTTTACATATTTACTTATTAATGTTTTATTTACATATACCTGTCACAAAATCTACTTAATATGTCTGCTCGATGTCCTGGTCCAATTCTAGTACAAGTAAGTTGCCCACACTGCACCGTCAGCACTGCCAAGTAAATAAGTTCACTTCAACCTCCATAACGATAGCTATTTGTAATTGACTCCATTGTTAGTTCTATAAATGTTCCCAACTCTGCGACCGAATGTGTAACAGCAACCACTCGACTTACAGCTGCGGCAAAAACTCCAACCAAATAAACTGTGTAAATGAAGACCAGCTCTGCTTTTTAACTCCAAGTAATTACTCCTCTGCAGTTCTAATCCAATTCAATCATCAGATGCATATGCTGACCACCTCCTGCGGACTCTCAACTTAGTCACCACACTGCAAACAATTCCAGTGTATCCGAATCGTCCTTCTTGTAACAGGTACCAAACCACAAACTCTCCAAACTACTCTACCTCTTAATCCTTTCCAATTATTACAGGACACTTAAGATGTCATACAAGAACACTTATGATACCCAAGTCAAAATTTAAACTAGATGCAGAAATCCACCTCATTACAAACTCGTTCAAGTCTAAATCCTCATTGATATGTAGTATACTTCCAACTCTGGCTCTTTTGTATTCACTTGACAGCAACTTACATGAAGTTCTAAACCAAAAAGGATACTTAATATTGAGTTATATGTAGTTTATCCAATTCCACTGCAGACACCATTATTCCATGTACACTATTTTATTGTTATTAGATGTTATTATTCTTCTTTGTACGATTTATAACCTTCTTATTCTTCAGTATATTTTAAAATTCATTTTATTTCTTTCTTTTGTTAATTTTAATTACATATACCCTTTAATACACCAACCAGTCACTAAATAACATTTGATTAAAGCAGTTTTATTATTCAAATTTCATTTTTACTATAAAACGTTACACTTTTTGAACGAAATTTAGTTGTTATTTTTTATCATTTCAATTTTACCTAGCAATAATTATTAAAATTTTTACAAACTAAGCCTCTGGATACATTTCTATATAATTTATTCTATTCTAACACGTCATAATTAACTGCTTTCAAATAACCATTTGAACTTTCCTTTCACTTTCAAATTAGCTAGGTATCTTATAGCTTATTTCGATTATCAATTAATATTATGATCCAAATAATTATATTATCAAACAACTATCCCCTTGTCACGTGACTTCGGTTATCAGTAAAATTTTACTTTTTTTTTAAATAATTACGAAACATGCATTTACTAGCCAAGATAGGGACATAATTTACGAAAAAAATTTGTTCTCTGACCTTGAGATTGTTGAGTTAGCTAAAATTAACACAATAAAAAATTGTACTTTTTGGATTTATACAACTTCGAAAAACGCCATGTTTTAACTAAGTAAAAATCACTCAATATATCTAATACGGGCTAAATAGGTTTTCGGACAAGCTGTCAACCTGTATAAAGTAAAATGTAAACATAAAACGATAAAGAAGGTGACCTGCGGTTAATTAATTAAAATAATCAATGGTAGTAAAAAAGCCCAGATCAATCCCCTTAAAGTTCGTACTACACGGAAGCTCTAAAAATCTTCACTTACCGAGATGGCCGAGCTAACTCAAATTCGGCGATATGGTCGTGGGTTCAAACCACCAGCTGTGTACCATGCAAAGTCTTCAAAAAAAGGATATGGGCGCCAGAAATAAGATAATTTCGAATAATTTAAATAAACTACAAATGACTAGCGTTTATGTAATAACTACTAAATAATCTGTAGTATGGTAATTCAATAATAAATAATCAAAATAATTTGATCACAAATAATGTCATAATAGAGCTGTGCAAGTTAAATGAAGGTTGCGACACGCACCAAGAAACCCCTTTTGGGTTATTCAATTAATTGTAACCACAAATAAATCGAGTGATATGCATACCGGTGTCGTTTAAAAAAACCTGTCTGTTCAGGCTATTGAAAGCAAAAAGCGTGAATGCTCCTTTTACAAAGGTTCAATTACACACATATTGTAGCTTTAAATATTAATCGTAATTAAATATACGCATCAAGCTTCAAGTATTAAAATAGATTGACTGTATGAGATTAAACTTTATATGTTAATAACAACGGAAAGTACAAATTTAAACTGCCCGAATCTGCTTAAAAGCAGGAAGACCGTCCACTTTTAAAGTAGTATGATATAACACCAAGAATCACTAACCTCCGACGCCCAAGGCTGTTGTTAACCAAAGGCTGGCCAGGAGTTGCGATACCCGGGGGAGAAAGCGCCGGGGATGCGTCCTTAATTACAGAAAAGCCGCTCACAAGCCGCAGGAGCTAGGTAGGACGTTAGCAGGTGTTGCAAATTAAATCGGACAGCAACCTTATTTCCAAGATTAAATTCTCGGGTAAAACTGTCGATTAAGAGCTAAAGAAATGCAATTAATAGGAGAATAACAAACAGAAAAACGCCATCGTACATTATAGTCAGCCCTTCAAAAGTAATCGTCGGTCGTGGCGTAATAAAGCACGAACGGGACCTTTTTAGAAGCAAGTTACTTCGTCGAGGTGCAGGAAAAGAATCCTCGCGCATTCGGCCAGCTAACAAAGACAGCTGAACGCTGCGACCTAGCGATAAGCCAGCGAATGTTTTTGGGGCTTTCCAGAATCGGTACGAAAAGAGTGCACTGGTAAATTGAAATATTTCGAAACAATTGATTATTATGCGAAGACAATATACAGGCTGGTCCTGAAATAATTAGTATGTGGAGAAAATATTCGAGCGAAGCCGAAAAAATGGTTTCAAACATTACCAGTATTTTTTTATACATATTTATATACAGGGTAATTTTTAAGTTGATACTTTCCGTTTACCAGGAAATAAAGCTAAAAAAATAAGCATTTTTATATTTATCACTTTTGCGAAATATCAAAACTAACGGAGGTACAGGGTGTTAAAGTTTCAAATTAAAAACTAAACTTTGGAGCAAAGGCGGCTGAACAATTTTATTTTTGTTTATCTCTGTTGTCAAGCAATGACCTGTCAACTAGTTTTCCATTGTAATTTTCTTAGTGTTATTGCTACAATAATTACTCATGTTTATGGAAATGTACATACATACATTTAAGTTAGATTGTTTAGTTTAATTCTCGTTAAGTAATTTTAGTTCTTAATTTGAAACTTTAACACCTTGTACCTCCGTTAGTTTTGATATTTCGCAAAAGTGGTAAACTGTTTTTAGCTTTATATCCTGGTAAAAGAAAAGAATCAACTTAAAAATCACCCTGTATATACAGTGTGTCCCCGGATAGGTGAAACGACTCTAGTAAAAGGTAAACAATTTTCGATATAAATTTTCATTTTTTTGGGGTTCAGCCCTGCTTGGTTAAAGGCGAATTTCTAACAGCATTGCAGTTTTCAAAAATCAAGTATGCCTTGGAAATTTT
Organism: Agriotes lineatus; assembly: GCA_940337035.1. Lineage (NCBI taxonomy): Eukaryota > Metazoa > Arthropoda > Insecta > Coleoptera > Elateridae > Agriotes > Agriotes lineatus. The sequence continues at coordinate 7,076,459 of OW679196.1, read as the reverse complement.
TAAAAAACCTATTTTACTGTAGAATAGCGTGCCTGTTATGTAGCAAATACGACAAAAAGTTATTAAGAGAAGTTGTTTAGAATCCACATCTAGGCTCCTATACCAAATTTCTTGATTTCTCACATTGTCTTTTATGTTTAGGTCCCATATCAAAGAAATTTACTTTCAACAAAGACTGCTATGGAAAAACAAATATTTTTAACAAAGTTTCTTATTTCATAATAAAAAAACTTTGTTAACAATAAAATTCTTTGATTTTGGAAATAAACATTAAAGAAATATTTGTCACATAAAAGACACTTTACTTAGTTAGAAAATGGCGTTTTTCGAAATTGTGTAAATCCAAAAAGTGCTATTTTTCGGAAATTAAGCAAGATTTCAATGAGGTTTTTTATTGTGTGTTAGTTTTAGCTGACTGAACAATCTCGAGGCCTAAAAACTTTTTTTTGTAAAATGTGTCTCTATCTTGCATGTTTCGTAATTATTTTTTTAAAATGTAAAATTTTACTGATAACGGAAGTCACGTGACAACTTACGTTTGGCCCATTTGTAATCACTTTATAACAACCTCTGGTCATTAGTGTTTGATTTTCCAGGAAATTCTAAATATTTTTTTTTCATTTGATGCCAGCTTTTTGGCGACCACTTTATTTATTATTTGTTTATAATAATTTTCTTACGTAGTGCACACTGTAGTTTGCGATTTTGAATTCGGCGCCGAGATGGCCTTGCGCCGAGTTGGCTGGCGCCGAGATGTCCGGCTTCGAACTACTTAACAATATTACATCCAATATCTTGTTTATTAGATAACTTTCAAAAATTTAAGTTGTTCTCTTATTCTATAAATCCATCCTTTAACATTTTAATTATTAATTAATGTATTTATCAAATATAATCTAATATCTTGGAATAGCTTTATGAACAAATAGCGATCCTAAGATGCAACCATTACAATATATTACAATCAAAAAGAGTGGATATATAAAAATAAACAATAGGCAATAATACGTTGTAACAAAGAGCATATAACGTGAAGAGGTTCAACCTTATGGGAATATTTGTAACTGTGTAATATGGGTGGCATATGCAAATATTTCGAACAAATTGCCATGAAAGTGCGAAGAATTCGTTGAGACAAGGAACCCTTCTACCTATCCTTGTTTATTTAATCTTTCCTAATGGTGTCTTAACTGCTTTCAGGGAAAATATTTAACAGTGTTGCAACATAGTGGCTTGCTCCTATGAGGCAATGACTTTTGAATCACAAGCTTCATTTTCAGGATTACTGAAATCATGATATCAAATATGACATAACAGACATATACTGGTGAATTACAACATAGTTTAGATGTTATTTTACGGATATTTCGGCAAAAAAATCTTAAAATCCAGAAAATATTTTTTTGATAAAATTACTTATGTATTAACAAAAAGAGTAAAACAAAGTTAGTTAAACAAATATAAATTTAAAACAATATAAACGATTTTTTTTAAATTTTTTGTTTTCATATAAGTTCTTTTACATTTTTGCCATAACACAAAAAACAGTATCTAAACCAGGATGAGTAACCTTCTTTTACAACGGGCCAGCTACAAATTTAAAAATGTTGTGCAACCGCATGTAGGAAACATGATAATACAAATACTGAATGAACTCAAATTATCTCTTTATTAACAAAATAAGCCTAGTAGAAAGAGTTACAGAAATAAAACACTAATTAATAGGAATATCAAAAAAACTGCGAAAGATATGTAGTAAAAGATTATTTAATGAGAAATTTGACGTTGCTTCTTGACTATCAATTATTGGTCTATATTTGCATATATATCATGTAATCTCGAACGGCGATTGCTTTTAATTATTTTCATTGAGTAAAATAATTGGTCGCATACATAGGTGCTTCCAAAATGTATAATTATTTGCTTTGCATGTGCGCCTAATCGTGGGAATTTTTCTAAATTTATGCAATTTTGATAGAATTATGTATGTCAACATTTTGAAATTTATTTCTTAAATCCGTATCGTTTTGTAAATCTATTAATTCCATTTGTAACTCATCCAGAACTGTAAATTTTTGTAAATGCTGGGAATATTTTCGGGTTTCTGAAGGAGTTGAAATACCCTTTGAGCTTTAACTTTACACCGCTTGCCGATGCAGCGTTTGCGGCACATATGCGTAGCGTCAAACGAAGCCGCCCGGCGTAAAATTTCATACCAAGAAATGCCGATGCTTACTTTTTGGACATGACGGCATCAGTGCCTATCTATGATGTCGGCATCATTTCCAAAAATTCGTAAAATTTGGAAAATCTTTGATGGGCCGCATGCGGCCCGCGGCTTGCTATCCCTGATCTAAACCAAGGAAAAGACAAATCTTAAAAACAATTAAAAAAAGAAATGAGTCAAAAAAATTCCTAGAACCCGATTGCAGCGCCACCTACCACGTCCAATTGTGAATCTAAACTCTAAACCATCCAGGGACCCACTCAAACACACACAAAAAATTTCACCAAAATCGGTCCAGCCGTTTAGGAGTTCAGTCACATACACATGTACAGAGGAATTATATACAGATTGTCCGAAATCAGTTTTGAACATAGGAAATTGATGAGTGCGACAAGGAAGACATAAACAAAATGAGTAGCAGAACAAAGATAGAACATAATCATGGCTAGCTAAATTTTTAAACTAAAATTAAGTCAATGAAACAAAAACACTTGTCAAATATTTTATCTGTCGTCAAGAGTATAAAGTGAGGTTTAAATAATTAAAATAATTATGTGAATAGTAAACAATAGTATATTTAAACCTCACTTTATACTCTTAACAACAGCTAAAATATTTGTGTTTGATTGTTTCATTGACTTAATTTTAGTTTAAAAATTTAGCTAGCCATGATTACATTCTATCTTTGTCCTGCTACTCATTTTGTTTATATTTTCCTTGTCGCACTCATTAATTTCCTATGTTCAAAACGGATTTCGGACAACCTGTATACCGGGTGTCCATTCTCAAAGTCGAACATAGGCAATTATCATTAGTGCATTCACTCGTTCTTCATTGAAATAATTCAGTTTTCTTTAGATAATTTTAACAGGCGTTGATAGAAAATACCTGATTTACGCCAACTAATTACCAATTTTTTGACAAATGCTATCGAACTTGGAAAGCGCATGGCATATTAAAGGCGACAGTGAATCTGAGCGATCATATTGCTTAATTTCATTTGTTTTCTTTATTTACTGTGAACTTAATACACAGTGTAGTGCCCCGGTCGAAACAGCGAAAAACGTCCGGCGGCCGCCCGCCGCCCGGGACAAAGACTATTAAAACTATTATAGCACGTGTTCCGAATATCAACCTTCGCTGAGTACGGCTCCTATCTTTGCGAGATGTCTTGCACAGGAACCGATAAACCACATATTAAACCAGCAACTTTAATTTATCGCGACACAAACGTTACCCCAATGGAGCTATCATAGGAGCATCCCACTGACAATCAAACAAAAGTTAATGAACGCCCGCACACATCACCAGACGCAAACGAAGCCAAAAGGTATGTTTTTGACAACACTGACCTAATTGTCCACAATTTCTACTACTTACCACCGCACTTGGAGAAAAATCAAAGCCAAAAAGATGACATTGAAGATAAACAACAATCCCCAAAGGTAAAAATCCCCCCAATCTTTTTACATAGTGCCACTAATTATCAAAAGGTCATAAATGATATTAAAGAAAATATCAAAGGTGAATTTACTACTGCGTACAAGGGCAATTCCCTCCGAGTAAATGTGGATAATGTAGAGGACTACCGACAGTTAACCAAATACTATGATACTAACAAAATAGGCTACCACACCTTTCAAAACGTAAATAATGCGAACCTGTCTCTGGTTGTCAGAGGCATCCCAACTTCATTATCCGAAACCGAAGTAAAGAACGAATTAGTAAAAGTGAAGTAGGTATCATGTTGTTAAGGTCGTAAGATTACTTAGGAAAGATAAAGAAACAGATACTAAGAAACCAATGCCACTATGCGTTATTGAGTTACAAAAAGATAATGAAAACGAAAAAATTTTCAATTTAAAACGGTTGTGCTATTGTGTAGTCACAGTAGAACCCCGACACAAGTCGAAGGATGTACCGCACTGCACTAATTGCCAACGGTACAACCACACGAAAAACTATTGCCGCTTACCACCACGCTGCGTAAAATGCATAGCTCAACACCACTACTCAAATTGTCCTAAAACATCCAAAGAGTCTCCACCTCAATGCGTAAACTGCGGAGAGGGGCACACCGCCAGTTACAAAAGATGTTCGTATTTTACTAAAATTAAGTCAACAAATCCAAATATTTGAACGACATTTAAAAACACTGTTAAGGACAACTCTAATCAAGCAAATATTAAACCTACCAGCGCTAGAGATGCCCGTAATTATGCTAATGTAGTCAGAAACCACCAACCATCCACTTCAATGCAATGCAATGAAATTTCCAATCAAGCTCTAAACGCAATCCTACAAATGCTACTGGAATTTATTAAGCCGCACATGGAAACCATCAAAACATTTGTGTTATCCCTACTGCCAAGAATTTTTAGCAATGGCAAATAATAACTTGCCAACTCTACCCAAATTAACAGCCCTTAACTGGAACGCCAACGGTGTAAAAATGCAACGGTCAGTTCTAATTACATTTTTAAGCAGACATGATAATAGGCATTGCCTGTATCAGCGAGACGCACGTGATAACTACTGAAACTTTTAAAATACCAGGCTACAGTGTCTTCAGACACAGACAAGCTGCCATTGCCTCCGGCGGAGTAGCTATAATAGCCAAGAAAAAGTTATCGCTAACGTCCCAATACTTACCTAAACTACTCAGTCTAGAAGCCACGGCACTAAAATTAACACTGAACAATAATAGCGATGTCACAATCCTTAGTGCATATAAACAACCGAACAGAAAATTACGTGATTGTTTAAACTTGATTTAAACACACATAAATTTTAATAACAAAATTTACGAAACCAGTCAGAAGTTCTAAATGTAATTCTGACCTCCAGTTTTACTTCAATATTTCGCAAGTTAATATTCAATTGAGATCCATTTTAATCTTGAATTAAAACAGGCAAATTTCAGTTCCCATTTACGAAATATTAACAAACGAATCTTGTTTCATAAGCATTGAGTTTAACCACCGCAGTAAAAAGCAACTTGGCATTTCGCTCAGTAAGCGACCTAGTAAAGCCAAGTTCAACGCTCCATTCTGCAAACCCATGCGGAACTATAAACGGCTTATTGTGCTGAATTGTCGTTCGTACCTTTAAAAGCGCTCCAGTAAACTACACAATTTTGAACTTTGATTTGTTACTTAGTTAAGCATTCTTGTTTTGTATAAATACACGTTTATTTTCGTAATAAAAACAATCTGAATTTAATGTTTGATTCATTCACTACGTCGCCAACCCAATACCAAGCCAGAATATCGTCGAGACGTGAGGCTGCGTCTCATGGGGTGGTTTACTGTCGTCCCTTTCAAGTACCATTACTACATTGGTTTAAAACGTAAACACAGTCTTGTTTACGTGCTTGAGGGATAGAACTAGCGCAAAGCAACGGAATCCTGAAAATCACAGCCTCCAGGCAATTCTGTTCATGATGATGACATAATACAAACCTTCAGTAATCAACAACCCACCCTCCCCATCGGCGACCTCAGTTGTAAACACAAAATTTGGGGATGCCGTAAAAGCAATCCTAACGGGATAAGACTTCATAATATCACCTCATCGCATGCAATCCAAATTTCACCACCTCCTGAGTACACATACATACCATACAGGCACGATTTTCAACCGGATATTCTCGATATTGTATTGCATAAAAACTTTGCCGGCCCAATAAACCAACAAGTGTTACCCGAATTAGACTCTGATCATTTACCGGTGCTTCTTAAATTTACTTATTCTCCCACATACATACCACAACCTCAGAGACTAATTAACGGTCCAATACACTGGGATACATTCGAAACTCTACTCGACGATAAGCTTGTTTGCCCCACGTCAATCACTACAACAGAGGAAGTTGACGATGAAATTCGTAAATTGAATGAAGCTATCGTTAATTCAATAAGAGAAGCTATTTTCAAGAAGTAATCTAAGTGTCATAGCAATTATTCAGAACCACCACAGCGCATATTGAATTTAATTAAAGAAAAACATATGATTCGAGAATTATGGCAAAGATCCCGCGTGCAGGCACATAGACGAGAGTTAAATAGACTAACACACCAAGTTCGATGGGAGCTCGATGATCATCGAATTAACTCATACAGAAGCTACATCGAAAACCTTGAACCAAATGATCCGACCATGTGGCGCGCAACAAAAAAAATATTGAAGCAACCTCAGGTGTTACCTTAATTGAAAGAAAATGGTAGAGACTATACTAGTGACAAGGATAAGTGAAACCTCTTTGCTGACTACCTCTCCCAGGCTTTCCCAACAAATAAAAAAGCCGAAACAGAACACACATGTACTATAAAGAGACACATTAATAGTCACTTTCCAAATGAGGCGGGTCAGTTTTAGCCTATTTCACCTCACGAAATTAAAAATATAATTCAAAGAATACAGTTAAAGAAAACACCAGGCCACGATGACATACCAAATGTTGTATTAAAATATCTGACAACAAAATCTCTTGCATTTCTAGCCACTACTCTGAACGCATGCCTAAGACTCGGTTATTTTCCACAAACATGGAAACATGCACATATTCTGCTTTTCAATAAACCAGGGAAAAACCCACAAGCACCCTCCAGCTACAGACCGATTAGCTTGTTGTGTAGCATATAGAAAATATTTGAGAAAGTGATCTGCAAAAGGCTGAATAATATCCTTACCGAACATAATGTCATCCCCAAGTTTCAGTTTGGTTTCAAAGCAAAACATTCGAAAAGGGATTCTAAGAGAAAAAGCATACCCTAGTCGCCTTTCTTGATTTTTCACAAGCTTTTGACAAGGTATGGACGGAAGGACTTATCTACAAGCTACTTAAAATTAACATCCCTAGCTATTTACTAAGAATACTTGATTTTTTTCTCACCAACAGAACTTTTGCTGTAAAAATTAATACTGAACTTTCGAGCACAAGAACAATCAACGCGGGAGTACCACAAGGTTCCATTCTAGGACCCGTGTTATTTAATATCTACGCGAGCGATATGACGGAACCACCAAATACACATCTCGCAATGTATGCCGATGACACAGCAATAATCACCCAGAATAGCGACATATTCGAAGCAGCCATTCAACTTCAACAAGCCGTCAACAATATTACAAACTGGTGTAATAAGTGGTACATTCAACTGAACGCTCAAAAATGCGAAACAAAGATTTTTACTTTTCGCCGAGAATAAAAATCAACAACATCGAAATTGAATGGAACTCATCCGACAAAGGCGCCAAATATTTAGGAGTACATCTTGATAGAAAACTTACATGGGGGTTGCATAAAAATAAAAAATTAAATGAATGTCATACCATACTCGTTCAATTGTATCCGCTAATAAATCGTAAATCGCCATTACGAATCAAGTGTGCACTTCTAATGTACAAAGCATTACTGAAGCCTATTATTACATATGGATGCGCCGTTTGGGGAGCGGCATCTAAAACACATATCAATAAAATCCAGGTGTTTCAAAACAAAATATTGAGAATAGCTACAAACGCGCAGTGGTTTATTAGAAACAAACACCTCCATGATGAACTAGGCGTACCGACCGTGAGAGAATCTTATATTATAAGAGCTGATGCCGGCCGTACAGACCGTAAGCAGGCGCGCGCTGCATGAACGGCCTACATACTAGCAAGTGGCGCGCGCGCACAAATGGCGAGACCGCATTTGTATTGTTAACGCTGGCAAGGCCGGACGTCGGCTGGCCACCGGCTTAATCAAGCATTTTTATTGTTAACCGTTTCTTTACGCTGACAGGGCCAGATGTAGGCTGGCCACGAGTTCTAGTTTATACATAAGACCAACAAAAAGTTTTTCAAAAATATCCAGCCTTGCTCTGGTGCTGCCCATTACTCCATTGGGGAACTTAATCTACACGTGCGCCTAAAAAGACAACTTCCACAAGACACTAACATTGACCGACAACAGTGACTCTGGCTAAAATTAAGTGTAGTGCCGGAGGAGCTAGCAGTACTAGTGCCCTCTTAAAGTCAAGTGAAGTGTCAAAGTTAAAATGACCAGCACAACCGTGTGTAACATAGCATATGTTGAATCGGTTAAACATAAACATTAAAAAAAAAACAAAAACAAGTACCTAATATTACAAAAAATTTTAAAAAACGTTGACTCGGGGCTCGCCGAGTCTTAGACCAGGTATCAGGTCCGGATATTATTAACTGGACTCGGTGGGTCCGAGTCCGGATACTCGGAACCGAAAAACCCTATCTACGACGCTATGCAAAGTTGCATAACTACTAAAAATAAGACTAATTGTTTGTGTATGATTCGAGAAAGATTAAGAACTGGAAAGTTAAGCAGATTAAAATGTTTCTTTGTACTAAACACCAAATCGTTTGCGTTGGAATTTTTTTCACATTTTAAATACTGCATTGCCTTCCAACTCTTATACAATTCATGTTGTATTTCCAATATGTAGTTACATATTTTCTTGTCTAAATGAATATTTAATTAGTTTTTAAATAGTCTAACGATCGGAAATGACTAAACAAGCAATAAATATTCGTATTATAAAATAGATACCGGTATGTATGTACATTAATTAGAGGGCATATCATATTTACTTAAAAGTAGACATACTGCAATGGTATGTCTAATTAGTGTTGTAATATGTTATTAATTTAATTTCTTTAAATAAGGGTACCACGCAAATATACTTTTGTATTTGTGTTATCAAATCTTAGGTTGATTAAAAGTGACTTGTAAATTGATAGATAAAATAAATAGTTGTATGACCTTGATTAACCGCTGAATGCATAATTTATTAAAATTATGAAATACGGATCTGTCTCCGCATAAGCTCAACAGCGCTCAATCGAAACTGAAATTGGGTCAAATATAAGCCAAGATGGACGCCGTTTGCAAGATCGCGTCAAATTGAATCAACAAAACAAGCGAAATCGATCACAGTTCTATTGGTAACTATTTAAATTAGTTGGTTTTCGCGGGATTAATCCTCATTGGTTTCTAGCATTTGTTTACGGGGCCAACGTCTATCTCCCAATTGTTTATTTTGGCGTCGGTCTGAATCTCACCAACGGATAACCTCAAATAATGGAGTTTGGGCTTTTTGGCATACTGGATTGCATTGAGTATTGCTCTTCTTACGCATGCATGAATTTCCCGGTGCTCACTTAATTATTTTTAGGATTAACAGTACCTGGACTTGCCTATCTTATATTGGGGTGTTCGTAGGCTACGCTGACCTCGTTGTGGGGCTACTATGGGCCGGATCGTGTTGTTTAGGCACGGGCACGTACCCCACGGGCTGCTGAATGGCACTGGTGTCTTCCCCAATGGGCTGGCTGGACTGGTAGACCTCCTCGTAGCTGTCGAAACTAAGGCTGCTTCGGATCGAGGTTATGTCAAACAGCATCAGACACCTCAACCACTTTTGGTGGCGGATTTTGATAAAAATAATACCACAGGTACACAAAAATTTTCTCAACACACTGGTAAAGTTTCAGACATGTATTTTTATTTTTAATATCAGAAATTTTAATTTTAATACAGAGCACAATTTCACACGTCATTTGTCTTCCTTCTCTTTTATAAACAAAAGCTAGTTAGTTTCAAATTAACATGGTTTAAAATACTGACTTTTAACAATAAATTCTACTTAAAAGTAGGATTTTGTACACTAATATTACATCTAAAATAATTGTTTACATTTATACTAATTTTGCGTGTCTATTTGTCACTGCACGTCTTTTTAATTTGCGTTTAAATATTCACATGTCACTGCACTGATTCGAGTATTTAATTCGCGCATTTCCTGCACTGGCTTCCTTCGAATTCACTGTTTTATTTTCCACACATTTTTAAGTTCATATGCTGTCTCATTTTCTGCACTTTCTATAACCCTTGCCTTTTGATTCTTACGGTTTCCTTCAAATGCTTTAATGCCTTCATTCTTATCTGCTCGTTGCATGTTCATAAGCTTATCTAACTCTCAATTACCTTTCTTATAAAACCCTGACTGGATTTCACTATTAAACTGTACCTGAATTCTACGCTTCATTCTCTTGCGTTTGCGATCAATCTTGTAATTATTAAATTTCATTCGGCTTGGCATTTACTTTAGCACAAACCTAATCAATTAACTGAACCTACATTCAACTTAGATCCCTGTGCGAATTGAGCTTTGCTTATTGCGTTCATTAATTAATTATTCTGCAATTACTGGCATCTCATTACAAATGTATTCATTCTGGCAAATTCAATTTTTAGCTTTGCAGTTATATAAAATATCTCACTCTGAGCTTTCATGAAATGTCCATTAATTTGGCAATGCTAACAGAGTTGATTTGTAGGGCTTAAAACCATATCAATACATACACTAATTGCTATTTACTGTCTCGTATAATAATAATACTTTATTAATGGTATGATGGGTTTCAAACATCTTGCTGTATTTGTAGATTTAATCAAATCACTCAAATAGACTAAGACCCGTTTTACAGCCTCAGAAAAACTGAAAACAAATATTTTAAACAACATTTATTTTAATCCGAGGCTGTAACTTGCCCTAAAGTGTACTAAGTATGTTGCATATAGTTATTTGTTTCAAAGTACAAAAAATTCATGTTTTTAGGACGACGCGTTAGCGTAGTCCCGCAATCTTATGAGTCCCAAAATCTAATTTTTTGTACAAATGAAAAATAATATTTTTTCTCCAGCCGCTTTTAAGTGAAAATAAATAAATTAATGTGACGTGTCAGTTGCAACGTCGATTTTTTTTCTATTTTACCTAGTACAAAATAGTATATTGTTTTACAAGTAACGAAATAGTTATTTAATTCATTAGTTCAAAAAAGCATGTTTTTGGGACAAATAAGTTCCAAATACTCATATTTTGTACAAATGTAACATATTTCTTCTCCGGCTGCTTTTAAGTGGAAATAATTAAGTTAATGTGACGTGTCACGTGACAAGTCACATTTTTTCATATTTTAACTTGTGCAAATATAGAACTCTTTTTAGTACAATTGCTATGGTTACTAGTAAAATCTTTCTATATAACCTTCTTTTAAAATAAATAATTTAAAAATATACTCATATTCCAGCGGTTAGAGAAAAATGTAATTAATAAGGTGCCTATTTAATTCGTAATTGTTGTAGTCCCTCCTCAAAATGTCAATTAGTAGGTAGGTACCTGAAGTATAAAATCGCAAGTTATTTATCTCTAATTTCATTAGCAATTTTTGTTCAGTCTTGATTTTTCATGATTTGTGTTGTTACATTTAAATTAAAACAAAAATGAGAAGCAAACGCGGTGCGTATTTATTCCAACCAAAAAGTAGCAAGAAGCAATTAAAACAGGCGCGTTTGGCAGAGCGTAAAAAGCGAGTTGATGTTTATAGTGATTCAAGTGATGGTGTTAGTGATTGTGCCAGTGATAAAAGCGAAAGTATTGTGGATAATACTTCTATTGAAAACGAGAAGTCATCAGCCATTCCCGAAATATCCCAAGAGTTTTCTGATGAAGAATTGTCGGAGTTGGTCATAGAAGTTGAAGAACCTCAAGAATCGTTCGATTTTACAAGCCGAAGGATAGTAGATATCCAGTACCTACTTATTAAAATCTCTCCAATCGTTTAAACACAATTGAACAGAATTGCCTGGAGGCTGTATCAGGTTTCCGTTACTTTTGCGCTGGTTCTATCCCTTAAAGCACATAAACGAGACTGCGTTTATGTTTTAAACCAATGTAGTCAATGGTACTTAAAAGGGACGACAGTAAACTACCCTAAGAGACGCAGCCTCACGTCTCGATGATATTATGGCTTAGTATTAGGGTAGCGACGTAGTGAATGAATCAGACATTAGATGCAGATTGTTTTATTACGAAAATAAACGTTGTATTTATACAAAACAAGAATGCTTAACTAAGTAACATATCAAAGTTCATAATAGTGTAGTTTAATGGAACGCGTTTAAAGGTACGAAAACAACAATTCAGCACAGTAAGCTTTTTATAGTTCCGCATGTGTTTGCAGGACGGAGCGGTGAACTTGGTTTTACTAGGTCGCGTACTGAGCGAAATGCCAAGTTGCAGTTTACTGCGGTGTTTAAACTCAATGCTTGCGAAACAAGATCCGTTTGTTAATATTTCGTAAATGGGAACTGAAATTTGCCTGTTTTAATTCAAGATTAAAACAGATATAAATTAAATATAAACTAGCGAAATTATGAAGTAAAACTGGAGGTTAAAACTGCTTGTTTATGAAATCAGAGTTACATTTAGAACTTCTGACTGGATTTCGTATATTTTGTTATTAAAATTTATGTGTGTTTAAATCAAGTTTAAACACAATGGTTTCGATTGTACATTCTGTGATGTGGAAATTATTAGCGAAAAGAGACTTGGTTTTTGCAGCATTTTTACAACTAAGTGCAAAATGTATAACAAACTAGATCCTGTATCCACGAAAGATCCATCAAAAGATCAACTTGATCTTACAACGGCTGCAGTGTCAGGTAATTAATATCTTATACTTATCAATTTAATATACATAATAATTAGTATCGAACATATCTTGCAATCTCGTGCGTATTTTGTTTATCTATGTACAGATGGTTACAATAATATTGAAATTGAAAAATAAAGTGAAACTTTTCAAATTGTCCACTGTTCAACAGTACCTAAATTTTCAAATCAATATTTTTTTAATCAACAGTAAATTTTGAAAACAGAAAATTGTTTTTGAAGTAAAAATAGAAATACTGACACTGTTAAACTGAATATTTTTAAATTCACCAATGAATTTAAATTGTTAAGGCCAAACCAATTTATTTTCAAATTTAATATTAATATAATAATACGATTAGCAAGATACCATATTTCTATACATTTTGGTCTTGAATTAGTCAGGGAGTTAATGAACAAAAATCGGTCAGGAGGGGGGGACGAGACTAAACGACATGTTCAAGCAAAAGACAAATTCTTCAGTAGAATTTCCCGCCGGATCTAAATTTCGAGTTAATTCGAAATTGTTATTCGTTAATTAAATTTTTGTTTTGTCATGTAGGAATTGTATGCATCGGTGGAAGTTACGCATGTTTGGAAGAAATCACTTCTGCATTAAATATTCCGTCAATATCGAGTCGGACATTTTTCAAACACCAGGAAACAGTATACACTGACATAACGGCCTTAGCATGGGATGAAATAACAGAAGCAGGAAAAGAAGAAAAGAAGCTGGCGAACTTGATGACAATGGGATACCAATAATTACTGTTGCTGCTGATGGCGCATGGTCAAAACGATCTTACAAATCGAACTATAACGCCTTGTCGGGTGTAGGCGCTAGGTATTATTGGTTGGCAAACTATAAAAAATGTTGTATGTTGACATAAAAATAAATATTCCCGAATATGTCAGTAAGAAGAAATATTACAAACAGCAATTGAGCACACCTACTTCAAAAATTGGCATGCTTCTACAACTGCTATGGACGCTGGAATAATCGTAGATGGGTTCAAGAAATCTATTGAGATCCATGGTTTAATATACGGAAAACTAATAGGAGATGGAGATAGTAGCGTTATGCGAAAAATTAAGGATGCTGCTCCTTATGGACCACAATTTATAATTCAGAAGATAGAGTGCAAAAACAACATCCTTAAAAATTTAGGCAATAAAATCAAAGAAGCAGCTAAAAAACCAAAAGTGGCTTCTTTGGTCAAATCACACTTATTAAAAAGTCAGTTACGTTTTCGTTACGGGGTGACTAAAGCAGTCGAGTACAGAAAAAATCAATCAATTCATGCAAAAGAAAAAATCTCACTACTCAAATCTGACATCTTAAATGGTTGCAAAAATTTTTGGTGAACACTCTGATTGTGCGGACTATTTCTGTAATGGTTCAAAAGAATATGAAGAAAGCATATACCCCAAATTTACACCAAGTCCAATTCATGAAGATATTGTCAATGCAGTTAATAGGGTAGCCATGCATGCAAACAGCTTGATTGAAGATGTTCACACTAATATTGTGGAAACGTTCAACTCCGTTGTTGCAAAATATGTAGCGGGAAAAAAAAGTATTATTCGCAACGAGGGTCTTATACAGCACGATGTGGAGCTGCAACTACTTTTTTTAATAATAGCGGGGAATTAAATTATAAAGTGCAGAAATTATTAGCTACATGTAGTCCAAGAAAGTATGTAAAATGCTATAGCGAAAAAGATTCGAAATCTGAACTACAAACGATGTGCAAAAACCCAAGGAACGAGACCAAAAAGATTATTCCATGCTGTAGATGATGATGGTGATTACGGAGAAAATGCCAATGTTGAAGATATGGAAACTGCGACGTATTTAGAAAAAGCAAAATTCCTTGAGCAATTGAAAAATGAAGACCCACCAGAAATACAAAAATTAACTGTAGGCCAAAGAAACAACTTTTTATGGAAGACGATGAGGGTCAAACGATTAACTGCATACAATTTTGGTAAAATTGCAAAACTAAAGAAAATCACTTCCACAGCGAACACAGTAAGGCTCTTCTTTAGCAAGAATTGTTTGGAATTTTGGCAACTCAGTACGCCATACAAAAGCCATCTAATACCTAGTAGAAAGTTGTAATCTGTCGTAATCCTCTTGTATTGTCTGCTAATTGCAGTTTGTTATTTGTGTTGCCTACTACACTACACTACATTGCTAAATTATATAGATTTTTCTAAAATCTTAGTTTTATTATTGCCGAAACAATTTGCATTTTAGAAAAAATGTCATGCGACGTTTGAAAGAGTAGTTTTTAGCTATCTATTGACGTGCAGATTTTTTCGATATTCGTATTTTTGCAAATATTATTTGAAAATTTTAAAGTAAAATAGAGTTGTACGTTTTTTAATATTGAAAAGTTATTCGGCCACAATTTAAAAAAATCTCTCTGTCAGTAGATTAGAAAAAAAAAATCGACCACCTTTCAAACTTTAAAATTGGCTCTCTAAAAGTTAAACAAAGTGTGCATAAAATAGGGTATATTTCAAGGTGTAAACTCCAGCATTAAGTCATTATATTTAAAATTTATTATAAAGATTATTAGTATACATAATATGTAAAATGTATCAGACTGTATACACAAATAATAAGATTATATCTTAAGCGATATCTTGTGTGTAACACTTAGAACTCATATGTGTAATTAAATTACATTTGTGTTGCTTAATATTCACTAACAATGCACGAATGGATTTTCTAGAGCGAGTCTTCACATCTGTAATTAAATTTCTTTTCTGTGCTGTTCTGTATTCACAAACAGAACAACTGTACGGGGTTTTCTCCTGTACGAGTCGTCATTATGTGTAACTAAATTACTTTTACGTGCTGCTTTATATTCATAAACGAAGCATTTGTATGGCTTTTCTCCTGTGAATTTTCATATTAGTAACTAAACTACTTTTAACTGCTGTTCTATATCCCCAAACCGAGCAACTCTAAGGCTGTTCTCCTGTATGAGCTCTCATATGTGTAACTAAACTACTTTTCACTGCTGTTCTATATTCACAAACACAGCAACTATATGGCTTTTCACCTGTATGGGTTCTCATATGTGCAACTAAACTACTGCTATTTACTGTTCTGTATTCACAAACTGAGCATCTGTATGGCTTTTCTCCTGTATGAGTTCTTATATGTTTAACTAAATTACTTCTATCTGCTGTTTTGTATTCACAAACTGAGCAGCTGTATGGCTTTTCTCCTGTATGAGTTCTCATATGTGCAACTAAATTACGTTTCACTGCTGTTCTGTATTCACAAACTGAGCATCTGTATGGCTTTTCTCCTGTATGAGTTCTCATATGTGTAACTAAATTTTTTTTCACTGCAGTTCTATATTCACAAATTGAGCATCTGTATGGCTTTTTTCCTGTATGAGTGCTCATATGTCGAACTAAATTACTTTTCACTGCTGTTCTGTAATCACAAACTGAGCATCTGTATGACTTTTCTCCTGTATGAGTTCTCATATGTGCAACTAAACTACTTTTCGCTGCTGTTCTGTATTCACAAACTGAGCATCTGTATGGCTTTTCTCCTGTATGAATTCTCATATGTGCAACTAAACTACTTTTCACTGCTGTTCTGTATTCACAAACTGAGCATCTGTATGGCTTTTCTCCTGTATGAGTGCTCATATGTCGAACTAAATTACTTTTCACTGCTGTTCTGTAATCACAAACTGAGCATCTGTATGACTTTTCTCCTGTATGAGTTCTCATATGTGCAACTAAACTACTTTTCGCTGCTGTTCTGTATTCACAAACTGAGCATCTGTATGACTTTTCTCCTGTATGAGTTCTCATATGTGCAACTAAACTACTTTTCACTGCTGTTCTGTATTCACAAACTGAGCATCTGTATGGCTTTTCTCCTGTATGAGTGCTCATATGTCGAACTAAATTACTTTTCACTGCTGTTCTGTAATCACAAACTGAGCATCTGTATGACTTTTCTCCTGTATGAGTTCTCATATGTGCAACTAAACTACTTTTCGCTGCTGTTCTGTATTCACAAACTGAGCATCTGTATGGCTTTTCTCCTGTATGAATTCTCATATGTGCAACTAAACTACTTTTCACTGCTGTTCTGTATTCACAAACTGAGCATCTGTATGGCTTTTCTCCTGTATGAGTGCTCATATGTCGAACTAAATTACTTTTCACTGCTGTTCTGTAATCACAAACTGAGCATCTGTATGACTTTTCTCCTGTATGAGTTCTCATATGTGCAACTAAACTACTTTTCGCTGCTGTTCTGTAATCACAAACTGAGCATCTGTATGACTTTTCTCCTGTATGAGTTCTCATATGTGCAACTAAACTACTTTTCACTGCTGTTCTGTATTCACAAACTGAGCATCTGTATGGCTTTTCTCCTGTATGAGTGCTCATATGTCGAACTAAATTACTTTTCACTGCTGTTCTGTAATCACAAACTGAGCATCTGTATGACTTTTCTCCTGTATGAGTTCTCATATGTGCAACTAAACTACTTTTCGCTGCTGTTCTGTATTCACAAACTGAGCATCTGTATGGCTTTTCTCCTGTATGAATTCTCATATGTGCAACTAAACTACTTTTCGCTGCTGTTCTGTATTCACAAACTGAGCATCTGTACGGCTTTTCTCCTGTATGAGTTCTCATATGTCTAGCTAAATGACTTCTATTTGCTGCTTTGTATTCGCAAACTGAGCATCTGTATTGCTTTTCTCCTGTATGAGTTTTCATATGTTCAAGTAAATGATTTTTTACTGCTGTTCTATATTCACAAACGGCGCAACTATAAGGTTTCTCTCCACTACAAGCAATATTTACGTTCTTTTTGTCAAATGTTTTGTTTTCATAATTGTCATCATTTAATTCGATGACTTCTTGTTTAATAGATAGCTTATCAAAACTTTCATTGCTATTCATGTTCTGCGATATGCAATGTGTAGTTCCTGTAGAACAACAAGACTTATTTTCCATAGTATTTTTAATGAATGGTAATTGTTTGAACGTTTCTTTCAATGAGATATGAGCCAAAAGAAGATGGATATCTTCACATCTAGAACAAAAGCAGATTGTCATTCAAATTCAGTTATTTATTTATTTATGGATTTATGGGATAACCCCATTAACAACAGTTTATAGTTATAAAATCTAACATAATAATATAGTGTCATAAACATAACCTTTAGTACACCAAAATAACATTGCATGGACATCACATTCATTTAAGATCACTTCTAAATTTATTTAAAGAAACACCCATAACTTCTTAGTTACATGCATTTATTAAATTTAAGTACCTATTTATCGGTGAATTTTGGCCATAATTTGTTGCATGATGTATACAAAATAGGTTATGATGTCTGAGGGTTTTCTTTGGAATAGTGATGTTATAGGCATTAACGAAACAAGTTTGGCTGTCAGAACGAAGCGGTCAGCCGAGTTCTGCGGCAATTAAATGAGTTTAGTTAAGTGCCATAAGCAAATGTATATTGTTCAATATTTTATTTTCATCCATACATTCTGGTTCAAGTGCTCTTTGTTTTGTAATGAAGAATATCTATTATCGCACTGAGTACAGTAATATCATCTATAACCGCACTGAGTGCGGTAATAAAGCTCATAACGATACTCAAATTAATTTCGTAAATAGCCTATAACAACACCGATGTAGATACATTTGTTTAAGATATGTATCATAAATAAATCCATCCAACAATTTAAAAATGAAGCATAAGCTAATATTAGTTCTTCAATATTCTAATGAGTCCAAAGACATCATTTCCATAAAACACAGTAATTGTGATTCTCAATATTAAAACGTAAACATCTCGCAGCAAATCTCAAGAATATACAATTTCAATCGACTTCAATGATAAGCTCTTACAGTTAATGTAACACATATCATAAAATTTTTGATGATTTTACCGTTACACTATGTATGTGATCTATAAATGTAAGCTTCTTATCAATGATGATAACCAAGTCTTTAACACTGGGAACATAACCCAAACAATTGTTATATGTCACTAGTTTAAAATTGTTTTGTTTTCTTAAAAAAGGACATATGCCAACACTTTTGAATATTTAGTGAAAGACTATTGTTTTAAATACTTTAAGATCGTCAGCAAATAATAAACAATTGCTATGTTAGAAACAATGAAAAAGTATCATTTATGAATAGATTAAATAAAAGGGGTGTCATATGTCCCCTTTGCGACACTTCTGAACTAATAACCATTGGGTCTGAAAGGTAACATCCTATTTTAACATATTGCTTCCTATCCAATAAGTAACTATGCAACCATTGTAACTTTCTTAAATTAAAACATATTTACTTTTGTAATTTTGTTAATGACAAATTATGGTCAACCCTATCAAATGCCTTCGAAAAATCAGTACAGATGGTATACACTTGCTCTCTGGCCTCAAAGGCATTTAATAAGGCTGCATGAAAGGCAGTAAGTTAATTACTGTGCTCTTTTGAAGAGAGAAATCATGTTGTTGATTGCTTACAATTTCCCGACAAGACCATGTCAGTTGTTCACTTATCAAGCAGTCAGAAACTTTAGGTATAACGGATTGATTGCTAACACTTCTATAATTTTGTACACTACTCCTATCACCCGACTTAAAAATGGGTATTATATAGCTAAGTTTCCAGTCAAAGTTGTGCAAATCAATAGTAATTTGTACAACTAGTTTTGAAAGTTATACTTTTTTTCATGAATTTGCTGTTTGACAACGAGGGCGAAGCCCAAGTTAATCAAGCAAATGAATGAAAAAAAGGACTTTCAAAACGTGTCGTACACGTAGTTTTTATGCATAGTGATCTCTTGGTCGAAATTTAGTCAACAAGGACTTCGGAATTGACAACTGTTAAATTGACATTTCAATAAAATAGTTAAAATTGTGTACTTTTCACGATTTTTGCGTTAAAAAAAGCGAAACTTTCAATACGATTTTCGTTAAAAAAAGACGACTTTCACGATCACTATGCAAAAAAGATATTTCCCTATAATTTATATTAGTACTAGTTGAATTACTTAAATTATGGTCCTAAGATAATTTGATAGTGTTACTTGGCATGTAAACAGCAGGAAAGTAATTACTAAATAAATTATCTAACTTCTGATCACTTATCTGTAATTGATGGGCACCACCCACCGTTAGTTATATCAATACCGATTAGTGACTGTAATAACAATGACTGTAATAACAATAATCTGGAAAATAATCCTACTAGAAGTAAGTACAATTTTAAAGCTGGTAACTATTTCTCTATTAATGCTGTATTAGAAACCATTGACTGGTCTATTATATTTTCTGGTATGAAGTGTAATGATGCCACCTTGGTGTTCTATTCTATTCTTTGGGACATTATCTCACTTCATGTGCCTAAAATTAAAATTAACTTAAATAAAATTCCCTCAGCTTTAACCAGGACAATTAAAGAAAAATCTAAATACAAATGCAAGTATAAATTATTTAAACACCCCTCTGACCTGGAGGCATATAAGACCATCTTAAGAGCTCGAGTGAAAAAATGCAGGAAACATGCTATGATGCATAAGTCACAAATATTGAATCTACTTTAACAATAAATACTAAATCATTCTGGTCATACCCCAACTAAATTAATTTTAATGCCAAGATGGCATGTACAGGTGAAGAGATTTGTAACGTATTTGCTAAGTACTTTGAATCTGTATACAGGGTGTTGTGGAAATGAGTGCAAATATTTTAACCCATAATAAAACTCACTAAACTGAACAACTTCTCCATTTATGATTTTTCGAAAACGCCCTCAGAACTGAGTTAAAATTCAAAACAATTTTACTCTAAAAATGCATAATTGCACAAAACACAAAAAACATTTCTTCGATATGCAAAGCAACAAAAACTGCATAGGTACTGATAACACCTTTAGTTCACATCTCGTCACCAACGTATATTATCAATTGAGGTAGGTAAGTTATTAAACATGTGTATTTTTGTGGAAGAACTTTGCAGTTTTAATATAATTGTGTCGTTCACCTTTAACTTAGATTTGCTTACCAAGCGGCACGTCAAATTTAGGGGAGATAAATGATTGAAAAAATATGCGATTAAATGAAAAACAATAAATAGAAAAGTTGTTCATTTTAGTAAGCTCTATCACTGGTTAAAATATTTGCACTCATTTCTATAACACCCTGTATAGTAACATACTGCTTACAACGATTCCCAATCTATCATTAATAGAATCGAATGTAAACCATACATTATTGAATATTAATATAACAATTCTCCAGGTACGTAACTGCATTTACAACCTGTACACAAATAAAGGGCCCGGACCAGATGGCCTACCATCCTATTTTTTTTAAAAAGCTGCTAATCGTTTAGCATACCCTCTGTATTTATTGTTTGTAATGTCCTTAAAGCAAGGAATTTTCGTGGATGAATGGAAAAAGGCGCAAATTGTACCAATTTTCAAATCTGGTGATAAGTCAAAAATACAAAATTATCAATCGATTTCAATCAGCTTTAGGTATTTGAGAAAGTACATGATTCTTAATTTTTTCACATTTCTAAATACATTGCAACTGAACAGCATGGTTTGGTTAAAAATAAGTCAATCCCAACTAATTTATGCAAATATGTGGCATTTCTTCAAGAACAATTGGCAAACCGAATAAGATCACTAGATCAACACACTAAAATCTAAGGTACCTATCGCCATTAGTGATTTTTTATATCTATCCTTAACGTACAATTTTCTCCAACTGGGGATAAAAACACAATCTAAAAGTCACGGCCTGCTGAATTGTTTGACAAACATCACTGGTTATTGTCGCACAATAATCATACTTATATAACAATGCACAACAGTACATGCCGTGTTAAACGAGCAAAAGTACCATGGTTGCATTCGAAGGTTACTATTTTCGGGTTTTTGTAAACAAACTTCCCATTACTTTTAATAGTGATATTATCACAGAAAACAATTACTTATTATGCCTATTGGTTGTGTTTTTAAAACTACGACCACAAGTACATCTCATTTAATAAGGAGGATTTACTTTGCCTAAATGAGACCAAACGCAACGTTTAACGGACTCTTAGAAATATATTTTTCAAGGTCACCGCCAGAATTTCCGATGCAAGTTCGGGCGGCATTCGTGCAAGCATCTCACACTAATGCGAGAAATTTTAAATGCGGCATGCTCCGCGGGCTATAGCTAGTAAGTGATAATAAGTGGCATAACCTAACACATTCCTGACTTTACAGCAGTGCCGTTACAGCAAAAAGACAATCCTCAAAAACTAGTGTTTTCCCTATTGCACTTGGGAAATTTGTATTTGTTATCTTTATCTTACAATTTTCTCACATTCTCACGCGAGGAATTTAATGGCTTTACCTTACACTTAGTGTATTAATCAAGTGACCTTAAAACCAAAGATAAGTTGATGCCATCTATACAGATTTCTCCAAAGCATTTGACAAGTGAATAATAAAATATTGCTCTTAAAATTGGATGCCTATGAAATTAAAGGAGATCTGTAGGTATAGATGGTTCAGCTCGTACGGTTTCAAATTGAGGCCTATCAATTATATTTCCGGAATCCCCCAAGGTTCAATTCTTGTTGCTCGGGCAGTGTTATAGTGCAAATTTTATAAAATGCCATTCACACGAGATCAGAAGGCCGATCAATATCTAAAAATAATTAACGAAACTTTAACGGCAGTATTAGCCGATGAATCCTATGCTATCTAGAGAATTAGACCACCTGCAGCTATACTCAAGACGAACCACGTGCTGCTGTCGTAATGTTCACCTCATACAAACACAGAGAAATGGTTTTTAAAAATAAAAAACTTTAAAGGAATCCGTATTGTGATAGAAGAAAATCTATCGAGAAATCGTCTGGAAGTGCTCAAAGCAGCTGCTAGCAAATACGGGATCACCAACGTGTCAGCTGACGGTGATTAAAATAAAAACTGCCAATAAGATTTTGTCTGTTACAAATCCGAAAGAACTTAATGAACTAAAATTGGCAAATGTCAGGGTTTTCTAAATTTCTTAAATATTTCAGTTATCCATTCAACTCGCATATGTGTTTATTTTTTGTCTGGTTTAATTCTGGGAGCAACCCGTGTTTGAATTTATACAGATTATTCTTATTATTTATTTGTATTGTGTTTTTCTCCCATATATTATACCAATGAGTCTCCGGTCCTGGCCACTAATGAACAGTGACAGTGATAACGCAAAAGTTGGTAAGGAAGAATATAATCGAGAAATAGCAGGACAAGAAACCATACACCAACATACAAACAATAATGGGAGAAGAATATGCAACCTAGCCACAACGACCAACACATACATCATCAGCACAAAATTTAAACATATAAGCCGTTCACGATCTTTTTGGGTCAGGTGAGGCTATGAGCATCTAGTAATTATGTTGGCAGAACCTCTGTTGCAACTAAACTCCCTCATGGAAATTGACACTTTTTGTGTTAGGTTAGGTTATTTTCAGTTTAAGGTTATATTTTCTGAATAGGTACCTTGTTGCCGGATATTCTCTAGTCTCCACATCGACTCGTGTTCTTTTAAATTTCGTCTGTCCTTTTTAAATTGGAAGTAGCATCGTTTAATGGAAATTGTTTGTTGTAACAAAATTATTTTGGGCAATTTGACTTTTCCTTTGACGGAAATTAAAATTATTTTTACACATTTGATAAATCATTTATTTTCTTACGAATATTAAAATAATAAATCTGGCAATGTGGTGGTAAGAAAATGTCGAACAGACACTGACAGACAAAAAAAGTTGCATCCGCTACATCATAGAATCAGTTAGTCCAACATGAAAAGAAAAAATCATAGCCAACTCTGTCCCAAAAAGGTCGTGAACAACTTATAGACGTGAACACAAAATAAGGTGGATGATACTAGGCAGGACAGACGGAAACCAAATTGATCACGTCATGATCTCAAAAAAATGAACAAGGATTGTCCATGACATAAGATCCTACCGAGGAGCCAATGCCGACACGGACCACCTTCTAGTGATTATGAAAATCAAACTAAAAATGATAAAAAGCACAGAAAACAAAACAATGAAGAGAAAATGGAACATAAAGGAACTAGAAAGGGAAGAAACAAAAAAAGAAGACGCCCAGGGCATAACTAGTGGACTAGAAACACACAAAAAAGCTGATATTGAAACAGAATGAACCAATATAAAAAACAGCATTCTAACAGCAGCAGAAAAAATTGTCAGAAAGAGAAGAATCCAAAGTAGTAAACGATGGTTCGACCAAGAATGCCAAAATATCATTGAGAAGACAAAAGAAGCAAGAAAAAAATGGATAGGGTCAAAAGAAAAACAAGAACTAGACGAATATAATATAAGAAAAGAAGCCACAAAACTCTATAGGAAAAAGAAAAAAAATTGGATTACAGAAGAAATACAAGCACTAGAAACATCAAATAGGAACAACTCGAAACTCTACGAACACATTAAACAACAAGTAAAATCCCACAAAATAATACCTACAATAGAAAAAAATGGGAGAAATACTTCACAAAAATATACAAAAGAAATGCAGAAGAAAAAGAAACCCAAGAAGTGAAAACCGACGATAGAGACCAAGAAGTATAAGCACCTACATATGAAGAAGTTACAGAAATAGTTCGAGAACTGACGAAAAAGAAAACAGCAGGAGCCGATGAAATAAATAACGAATTGATACAACAAGAAGAGGAAGATCTATTAAGGAGACTGTACAGCATAGTTGTACTGATATGGAACGAGGAAAACATGCCGATGGAGTGGAGAAAAGGGCAAATAATACCGATCCACAAAAAGGGAAACACACTAGATTGCAGTAACTATAGACCAATAATGCTGTTAAATATGGCATATAAACTACTGGCAACACTAATAAGAAACAGAAAACAATCTACACAGAAGACAAAATTGGACAATACCAACAAGGATTTAGGAAGGGGCGGTCAACCATTGACGCGGTTCACACACTAACATAGATTATAGAAAAGGCCTAGAAATACATACTATTAGTAGACTTCCAACAAGCATTTGACTCGATAACCAGGGCACAATTAATAGCAGAAATGAAAAACATGAAGATCCCAGCAAAACTAATAAGATTGACAAAAATGACAATGAACGAACCAACAGCAACGATAACAACAAAAGACGGAGACTCAGAAGAGATTAAAACAGAAAGGGGAGTGAGACAAGGAGACGGACTATCGACGGCATTATTTAATATAGCCCTAGACAGGGTCATCAAGAAAATCGGACCTGAAAAGACAATCACGCACAGCTAACACATCATAGGTTATGCAAAGGACTCAGAATTAACCAAGAAAAAACAAAATACCTGCTTAGTTCAAGGAAAACAATCAAACCAACAGAGATAGAAATGGGGACATACACATTTCAAAGAGTAGAATATTTTAAATACTTAGACGTAACGATAGACGGGAAAAACCAAAGAAGAATAGAAGTAAATGAAAGGATCAAGATGGGAAACAGAGCATACTGGAAATATCAAAGACTGCTAAAAGACAGAAACCTTAGTAAGGACAACAAAATAAGGATATACAAAGCGGCAATCCGACCAGTAATAACCTACGGAGCGGAAACAATGTGCCTGACGAACCAAGACGAAGAGCGACTAAGAATAAAATAGAAAGGAAGATAATGAGGAAAATCTTAGGACCAAAAAAGACCCCCGAAGGGGAACTCAGAGTACTTATGAACCACGAAATAAACAACTTAAACAAGAACGAAGACATAGTCCGATTTATAAAAGCCCAGAGAATAAGATAGTCACATCCAACGTAGAAGTGAGAACTCAGTCATAAAGAAGATAACTACTTAATTGAAAGCCCGAAGTCGCCAGACACAGAGGAAGACCTAAACTTAGATGGGAAGACCAAGTTATAAAAGACATACACAAGATGAAAATAGTGGACTGGAGAAGAAAGACTAAGGACCGGAAATAATGGAATAAAATAGCAAATACAGCAAAAACAAACAATAACCTATAAATGGAATAGCGAAAGAATGAAACTAGAACATGCAGAGCAATCCACCGTGCCAACCGGATTAGAAGAGATCAACCAGGAGCGGCTTATACTCCGAATAGGAATGAAAGGCCTATATATCTATATTATATCAATAGCTGCCTTGAGCAACACTTGAGTAATAAATTTATTTAATTCAAATTGAGTTTAGGGTATCAATTTAGTATTCTTATTATAATTATACATGTTAGCTTCTAGTTGAATTCAGCCCTTCCGTGGTGTCAATTTCTTGACCCAAGGAGTCACCGGCGCCATTAATCACACCACAAAACTGTCTGCGAGCCGAGCTGCCCTGTGAAAACAATATTGTGACACAATTTCAAAATGCGGCGTTGGGGCACTCGTCTCCGTGGCTGGCCCGAGGGTGCCGGTGCAGAGAGCGTTGCATTACTTGAATACGGTGCAAATCACTTATTTAATAAAGCTGGTGCGACACTTGGTTTTTAATTGACAATAGTGTTATGTGTTCCTGACCAGTGTTTTTTAATATATATGAGCAGGAGAAAATTGCCCCCTCCTGCATTTGGAATGCCCCCCTGTTGACGTTGCAAAACCTCCCTATAAAATTAAGTAGCCAATAACCGGTTGTGATTTATTAAAGTACATTAATAGATAAAGAGGTTGCAGTCCTTAGAACACGAAAAAATGAGCATAAAAATATTTTTCAGCTATTAGGCAGACTCATACCACCATTATACTTGATTATACTCATTGGAAACGGCTCGATAGATACCAATGAAGACTATATTCGCAGGCAGAGACCAAAAAACCTATTATTTTGACTTAACGAGACATGTTTCCAAATAACTGATTTTCGATGACAGCGAAAAATGTGGTAGTTAATTTAAATGCACAGATTACATAGACATTATTCTAAAAGTTGAGTTTAGATTAAGAAAAAATAGGTGGTACCAATATGGATTCATATTTTTTCTACGACTGCATTCCGCCGCTTAAATTTCAAAAATCGTTTAAATAAATACGTTCTAATCCCTGGAATTGTGAATGCATTTTTTGTTCTAATATTAACTTGATCATCGGATCTGAAGAAAATTTTATCGAACAAGATGGGATTTTATTCTCATTATTTTTAAACAAAAAACTGTTGTATGCAATTTACGTCTATTGGACATCCTAAGCCAGTTCGCCTCTTTCAATTTATGAGATAGATGCGTCGTCTCTAGTGCTTACAATACCGGGATCCGGGTATTATGGATCCCGGAATCCCGGAGAATTTTGTCCGCTATTGGAAACCGGTATTGATGTAAAAAATACTGGTATTTCGGTATTAACATATTCCTATAAAAACAGCATTTTATAAAAATACTTAATATAGTTAGAAATGAAATATCTCATAATGTGACAAATAAATCAAAATTTACACATAGACATAATGTAAGGTAAAAACGTTCTGAAAGAGACTAATTAATATAACACACAACACAAATAATAAGTGTAAGACAAGTATATATGTATCAGTAGAAACGTAAACAGATCCCGGAATGCATGGCGCTATTCCAAAGTTTAGACAGTTTTCACGTCCGGCATGGTGGGACGGCGCTTGCGCGACGTAGATATGCGCCTACAGTATAATATACAAGTTACCGTTGCAATTCCGAGAAAACTAGTCACCGGCGATTTGTAGGAATACAGTCAGTGGCGGACCCAACCCGCTGTATTAGGTACTTCTTTTAAACCACCAAGTAAGCACTGTCAATGAGCGTACCCAATGTGAGTGTGAACCACTGTAACTGTAAACATGGTGAAAACACCAAAGATTGTAGACCGGGCGCTCCTCAACCGGGGAGAGACTAATAACTAGGTAAAAATCTAATAAGTAAATTTTCTAATAGTAATACTGGTATCCCGGTATTGAAAAGGTTGAATACCGAATACCGGTATTAAAATTTTGGCCCGGTATTGTAAGCACTAGTCGTCTCTGTATACCATAGATAAATCTTACACATGAATTTTGAGTATTTTGGATTCTTATTCTAGCATTTTTTGTTGAACAGCGAGCATAAAGGGTATCACAATAATTAAAGATAAGACCAATGCATCACATAATAAAATTTTCATATCTCTCGAAAGGCAGTAACGGTTAGCATAAAGTAATTTTAAATTATAATACGCTTTCTGGATACATCGGGAACCATGTTGTTCAAAACGTAGGTTGTTATCTATGAGCACTTCGAAATTCTCGCACACGTTGGTTGCTCTGCACTAAAACACCACCACCCGCTTTTATATCACTTGACGAAATTGCTTGTTCCCTCACTGCCCTATTGCCAAACAGCATAAATTACCGTTTAGAGGCATTTATTTTAACGAATGTTTTTCACAAAATTCTACAACTCTCGTCAGATCCTCGTTCACCAACGATATCGATTCATTTAGATTATGATACGGAAAAGCGTAATATATTTGCGTATCATCAGCGTACATGTAAAATTAACAATATTGTAAGCAAGAAGATATACTATTCATATACATTGAAAATAGAAGAAAACCTAGAATCGAGCCCTGAGGAACACCCATTGTGACTACTACCGAATTGGAAGTTTTTTTGGTGAATACTGACCGTACTGTTAAGACAGATATTGATTTATTAAGCTGATAGCCGTTATCAAAACATACGAAATGTAAAATAGATAGCAAAAGCGTATGGTCGATGGTGCCAAAAGCTTTTGAAAAATCTAGAAGCACTAATAAAGTGAATTTTTTGTTATCAGGCTCGAAAATGATCATCTCTTATACCAGTTAGAGCAGTACTGCAACTGTAACCGGGGCAGAAGCCAGATTATGTTTTTGGCAAAATACTGTGCATGCTAACGTAATTACTAATTTGTTTATCTAACATTTTTTTCAAGAACTTTAAATAGCATGCAAAAAATACTTATTGGACGAGGCTGTTTGAATTCTGTTGGTAGGACAGTTTTAGACAGAGGTATAACTCACACAGATTTCCAAATATCTGGAAAAACGCATTCTGTTATGCAGAAATTCAAGACGTGTGTGAAGTATGGCAACAGATGAGGACAGCACATTTTGTAGTAACTTTCATTTATGTCATCAGGGCCCGCAGCTGTTGATTTAATGGCAAAATGAGTGTTTCCAACTTCCAATTCATTTGTTTCAACAAAATGAAACGAGTTTTCCAGCTCGTTTTTTATTTGCTTAATTAGATCATTATTATCTATGCGAGAGTTACTGCGGTGAAGATTTTATCTACAGAAGGTTCTAACGAGTGTTGTCATCAATGAATAATCGTAGTGTTACATTTGAATGCTTCATCAGTTAAACACACTTTTTAAAAGTAGATACTTTTTGATTTACAAAATGTCTCCATTGTGAGTTTATATTTACAATTTCACTATTTGTTGAAGTTTTAGAATTTAATAAAATGTTTAATTTGGACCTCAATCGCTTCTTCCCGTAACTACAACCCGCTTCTACACTCACTTTCGCCTAATTCACAAACTAGGAATAACCTTACTGTTATTATTGAGCAGTGAATATCAAAACTGACAGTGCCAATAAACATTAAGTTTGATAACCTCTTACTACTACTTTGTTTCACTATTTCAGTCAATCAAATTACTCCGAATACTTATCAAGTCAGCAAAAACTAATTCTAATAAGTATTGATTAGTTGAACGACGATATAATTTGATTGAATACCACTCGGCTCACTTTGCATATTCAAATACACCGTTGTTGTGATATCAATAACAGTATATTGCGTAACGACAATTAAATGTGTTACATAAGTTACAAAACTATCAACAAGCATGCATAACATTTTTATAAATCCATGCGATAGTATTAGAGCAATGATCGTACACCTTCAAAAGCATAATAACAAATAACACATTTGAAACTTATTACAATTACTTGCTTGGTAATTTTAGGTGTTTTGTAATTTTAAATATTAATGCATTGTCAAAATTGTAGTAACTTATCCAAAGCAAAAGTGTTATTACATAAGTAAATCAAATCTTTACTTTAGTATATATTTTGTACAAACCTAACTTTCAAAATGCAAGATAAACATTATACTGCTTTAAATAACTTTCGATTATTATACACATCCAAAGAGAATATTACCATGGAAGCAAGATTATTTAGGTTCGAGAAAAAAACATTTCCCAAACAAAGTATGTGTAGTATCAAATCAGTAATTAATCAAATTCAACTATAATTTACCAACAGTAAAAAAGGTAAATTAACTATTAACGATTGTAAGCAATCAATCAGTTATTTTAAGAATTACAATTAACCAGTTTATAAGCAACATTAGAAAAACCAGTGTTTTCTGACTGCTACCGATCATTACCCATGTTCAAGTGTCAATTGTTTAAATTTATACCTGAAGCCTGTGGCATAAATCTACAGAATCAGAAAAGACATCTTGTCCGTATTCCATCAGATGTTACGCTTGAAGTTTTGTCAAGGTTCTGAAAGGAAAGAATATTCATATTACATGCTTGTCGGTCATTGAATTACTGAAATATTATTAGTCATTTACAATATTGTACTTTTATACAGTGTCTCGCAGCATACGCAACATAAAGAGGTTTTATGTAAATTAAAATTAAATTGTAAGCGAAAACAAACTGCGAATTAGGTATAATATTGATAGTCAAAATTGAGGCATGTCAATAAACAATTTGACTAGAACGATGTAAATGAATGCACTTTTATGCGCGCAGAAAAACCGATGACAAAGCATCACTGGATGGCTGCGCAGCACATATTATTTAAATGAAACATTAAGTTTATCAAGATTTATTACAATATCACTGGCGTTTCCCTAGGTTGCATATGCCGGCAGCCACACTATATTATGATACATACCAGACACACCGCCTGTAAAGCTGAAGTTTTGTGTATTTTAGGTTATATTACAGATATACTGCAGGTGCGATCTGAAATTATTTAAACAAACTCCTGTAACGATTATCTCGTCAATGACTGTCAAACGGTAAATATATCACGGTTTAAGTTTCAAAAATGCCTAATATTAACGTTAAAATCCGGACCGCAACAAGTAACGTTCAAACACAAACCGCCAGATAATAAACTGTCTAATGCAGTGTTGCCAACTTTTGATTTTTTTCTGTAATAGAAATTTAAAAAATAGTAATATATTTGGCAGTTTGAGTAATAGACTAATAATAATTTAAATTCTACTCAAATTCGTCACAATGATCATTTTTTTATGTTAGCGTTAATTTTTGAACTTGATTTTTGACCTCTGTAGACTAACTGGGGAAAGTTCTATAGCCCATTTTTTTATATGGAAATGCAAATAGCGAAATTCTAAGGAAATAACTGGCAGTAAGCATTATCATTAGACTGATTTGTGTTGATAGATTATTTTTGCAGTGAGGTTAGGTTTCATGTTGTGTGGTTGACATTTAATAAGTGTTTTAAATTTTAGTTGTGCCTGTTATAAACTTAAAATCTGATTTTATAAATTAGTTTTAACTAGAGAGGTATTGAACTGAGGACAATTTCAGTTTATAACAAACACAATTACAATTTACAATAATTAAAATGTCAACCAGTCAACATGAAACCTGACCTCACTGCAAAAATAATAATCAAAAACGTATGTATCAACACAATTCAATCTAGTGGCAATTCTTTCACTAGATTGTATTTCATATGAAAAAAAAAATGACCAAACAATAGCGATGACGATTTTTTTTATACAAGACCGCATGCATTTTTCAAAAGTATTCTAGCCTACGATTGTCCCATGGCGAGAAAAGTTCTATAAATTTTACAAATACAAGATAATAGTGTTAAGTTGGCCGTTTTGTATAAAAAATAACATAAATTCATATAATCGGTTCCAACATCACAATAAAGAAACTTAACAGAAATGTAATAGAATAGTAATAGAAATTGCAAAACGTAATAAATTTTGCTTTAAGAGTAATAGCGTAATAGGCGCGGTTAAAAAGTAATAAATCTGTTACTATAGTAATAGGGTTGGCCACACTGGTCTAATAGCGTATCACTACGGATTTGTATTTGCAAAATCCATATATATTGTTATGATACATGATGTAGTATAATAAACCATAAGAAAGAAATATTCAAAACTAATAAATTTGGAAGGTTACAATAATTAGATCTTGATGGGTGTAAAATTTCGAATATGAATAATGAAAGTAATTGATACAATGAAAGGAGCCATTTGATAGTGCGATATTAATTGAAATAATTAAACCTAATGCTTGTATTAAATGTTAATAAAGAACAAACCAAGGTAACATTAAACAAATGTATTTGTTAATAATAATCAGAATGAATATCCTATAACAGTATTATTTTAAAATATAGGAAGTGTGCACTAAGAATTGTATCTAATAGGGATAGAAATTTGTTTAGTTAGTTACTAAAACAACTCATGAAAAAAGCATACATGTAAATTTTGAAAGAAAGAATTTCGTTAAATAAAACTAGAAATTATGTCTTAATTTGTGTTATTTTTGGTATATACAAATTAAAAAGGGCTATAAACAAATCTGCGTGGTGTGATAGGCGAAAACGTAAAATGTAATTCATGGAGACATATAATCGGTGAAGAGATTGTACAAATACAGTTAATTGGAAATAAAGAAAACAGAAGGTTACATTATTTGAAGATATTTGGATTTATTCATACATACAAGATATTATTGGAGGTTCTTACAAGTAATCGATTTGATTTGGATATTTTGTAAGTAGGTATAACAAGAGACATCGGACTATCTGCAAAAAGGGAACAAAGTTAGAATTGGAACATCATAATATAGCAACTTACCAGGAGTTAGTTCGTGTGGTAGTGACATTCAGGAGGAACAAGGACTGGATTTTGGGAGCAGAGGAGTTGATTTGACGGGAAGAATGCAGTTGAAAGAATTCACAGCCCATCATAGGTGTTGCTGTTTGTGAAGTGGGCAGTAGGTGTTGCGGTCTATGGACGTCAGGATCCGGTATTTGTTGGAAGTTGCAGTGAAAGCTAAAGCAGTTATCAAGGTTTGTGTAGATAAGTTAAAAAAGCATTTTGAATAACTGTCAATAAAAGAAAGTGATAATATAAAGTTGATATAGTACTTACATAGGTGAATTGAATAATAAATGCGTTTATGTAAGATACAATTGTCAATTACCTGGTTTGATGAATTTTAAAAGTCAAGTTTGACGTTATATGTCATTGATAGTCAAATAATTTTGAAAATACAATTTAAAACTTTCAATTAATAGAGAACTAGATTTTGGCGAACCCACCCTGAAAATAAAAGCTCTCGATTTAAAAGCAATTATTGTTTGACATTTAAGACATTGCATTAAGTAAGGCATAGTTCAACTGGTGAGCTATAACACAATTTTTGGCTAGCATAACGTGGAGCTTATATAGCTATTACATAAAATATAAAGTAGCACAACGTGGTCCATTACACAAATTTATGACGTCCAAACGTGAGGCTTGTGAAAGGTAAAAATAACATACGTTGCTTGTTTTAATATAACATGTGGGGTTATTAACATTTCAAACATAAGGGAAAATAAAAATAAACAGATTTAATTGTAACTGATAAACCAAGTTTATGGTTAATTTGTTATTAACAAGGGTAAATTAATCCTGTTTTTTAATTTACAAAAACAGGACAGAACTAAAACAATCATAATTGAAAAAATGTATCATAATTGAATTCTTTTGAGAAGAGTAGAGTAACAATCAATAAGAATAACTAAAGCATTTTTATAAAGGTTTAATTGGTCAACTAAATATAAAAATTTACAATTCAATATAAAGGTTAGTAATCAAAAGTAGGTACATTTTAAAAAAATTTAAACTAAAATATGGCTGACAAAAGAATTACAAGAAAAAGTAAGAAGACTGAAGACAAAGGACAAGAAGAAATGGAAGTGGTAGCGAGTGGTGCTGAAGTTGAAGTGGAGGAAATACAGCAAGAGGTAGGAATACAAGGTGATCAGGGGAAAATTCAAGTAGAACAGGCATTAGAAGAATACAGCATGAGACAGATGATGGCAAAGATGTGGCAGTCGATGCAAGAAAGTAGGAAAGATGCAGCAGAAGCAGAGAAGAAAACAGAAGAAAGAGAAAGACATTCAGAGAAAAATGTAGCAGAGTTGAGGAAGGATTTACATGAAATAAAGAAAGATGCAGCAGAGTTAAAGAAGGATGCTGAGGAAAGGAAAAGTAGGTTTCAAGCAACAATAGAAAGAATTACTGAAGAGTTGAAAAAGGAATTGCAACAGTCAATTGCGAGAAAAGCTGAGGAAAGTAAGAAAACTACTGAAGAGTTGAAAAAGGAGTTGCAACAGTCAATTGCTGAAAAGGCAGAGGAAAGTAAGAAGGAGGCTGAGGAGAAAGAAAGAAGATTGCAACAGTCATTTTGAAACAATAAAGAAGCCGACCTGCGATTAATTAATAATATTGATCGATGGTAGTAAAAATCGCAGATCAACCCCCCCTACAGTTTATACACCACGGCACCTCTGAAAACTCTTTACTCACCGCGATGGCCCTAGCTAACTCAAATTTCGGCGGCCTTGAATCGTAGGTTCAAATCATCAGCTGTGTACCCTGGAATGTTTTCAAAAAAAGGAAAGGAAATGGGCGCCAGAAATCAAACAATTTCGAATAATAGAAAATAAACTACAAGTGACTAGCGTTTAATTAATAAATAATAGAAAAGTCTTGAAGTGTCAGTAATAAATAATCAGGATAATTAAAATGCAAATAATGTTATAACAAAATTGTGTACGTTAACTGAAGGTTGCGACACGCAGAAAATCAAGAACCCCTTTCGGGTTATTTTAATAACTTTACCAACAAATCATTCGTGAGATAAGCTTATCACAGTCATTAATAACTCCTTTTGTTTAGGCTATTGAAAATAAAAAAGCGTGACTGTACCTTTTACAGAGGGTCGAAATACATCAAAATAGCAACTTGAAATACTGAGCATAATTAACTATAAGCATAAAAATTCAAATGTAAAAAGCAAGCGCATGTATGAAATTGAACATTACATGTTAATAATTGCGAAACGTGTGAATT
This sequence comes from Agriotes lineatus, assembly GCA_940337035.1. Lineage (NCBI taxonomy): Eukaryota > Metazoa > Arthropoda > Insecta > Coleoptera > Elateridae > Agriotes > Agriotes lineatus. Next base: position 7,041,488 of record OW679196.1, on the reverse strand, counting down.
TAAATTCTAAATAATTACGGGTTTAAAATGTATAAATGTAAAATCCAGGTATTGAAGATAAGTTGATATTTAATCCCGGAGTAGCACTAACTAACCTCGAAACATAAGCTAGACGTGAACGGCTACAACCATTGTTGAAATCGCCGTGGATGCTCCGAAAATTGCTGCGGAAGCATTCTCAAAAGGCAGCAAATACGCCGAACCCAGCAGGTGTCGAAAATGCGATAAGGCTAGCGCCTTGGCCTCCGAGATAAACTCGAGTGAAAATATACAGGCTGGTTTGAAACAGATGGTTAATTGGCGAAACAA